>JAJPUD010006850.1:73440-120022 GCA_023553655.1 Myrmecobius fasciatus | reverse complement strand
AGTCAGGAAATGTCTTCCTCCTAAGTTCAAATCTGGCTAACTGTGTGATCCTGGGCTAGTCATTTAACCCTGTTTACTTCAGTTTCCTCATCTATAAAGTAAACTGGAGGAGGAAATAGCAAGCTACTCCAGTATCTTTGCCAAGAAAATCCCCAGTGGAACCTGAAATAATTCAACAAGTTTCAAAAGATGACTTAAGGTTCAAAGGCAACTAAGCATTAACATATAGTACAAAGGTGAAATAAGAAATTTAAATATAAAATAAGGCAAAACCCAGCTAAAATAAGCAAGGAGTAAATGCTTTCACAGTTTTCCATGCTTAAAACCTAAATTGTCTTATATTATTTTTCTTCTTCCTCACCTCCATGTCCTTAGATTATCAAATCCTGATGGTTCCATTATATTTTTACATCTTTCAAATCCTTTTCCATTTTTATTGTCTTCATATCTATTCAAGCCCACCTTTCTCCTCTCAAATATTGTAATTGCCTGAAAAATGGTTTTCTGAACTTTGGATTCCAGCCTATCCCCCAGTCCCATTCTATTCAAGACTAAACTTCTTATTGCACAATTTAGATCTTGTCATTTACTTGAAGAAAAACCTTAGTTGATGACTCAGTGCTTAATGAATAATGATCAGACTCTTCATTCCAACATTCAAGACTCCTTACGATCTATCCACATCCTATCTTCTCAACCTTGTCCCACATGACTCCCCTTTAGCTACTATTTACCATTCCTAACTTGTTTATCTTTATGCCTTTTCTCATATATTTACTCCTATCACAACAAAATCTTATAGGTCATATTGAAACTATTCATATCTTTTAAGGTATAACCTCTCCCATAATCTTTTGATTCCCCAGTCATAAATAATTTTGTCATTTTCAAGTTTTTCATTTGTCTTTTTTTCTCTCTGCTATGTACTTTTCATATTCTAGTTTAGGTTAATCTTCTTTTACCATTTGGATTTGTAAATCTTTACAGATAGGGATCACACTTCTGGCCTTCAGTAACTAGTACAAGGGCTTTTATATATTAAGGATTTAATAAACATTTGTTGAATCAAGTTGTTTAATTTGGACACCAATGTTAAAGTGAATTGATATATTTAAGCAACAAATTTGACTTCAATTTTCTAACTAATAACTTGAACTTTCTCCTGTATTTAAAAAAAAAAAAACTCTTGATATCTGTATATAGGCATTTTTTCCTGTTCTGACTTACCAAAAAAATGAACAGTAAAGAGATGAGGGAGTGACTGACTGTCTTAGGGAATAGACTAAGCATTTTAGGGAGAATTGGGTGGGTAAGCATTACCTAGAGTTCACAAAAAAAGGGGAAAAAAATCAGAGTTCATTTATCCAACTTCATCTTTCTTTTTCTATTACTTATCTCACCCACCCATCCCGTTTTTCTTTTTTCTATCATATATCTCTTTCCCATAAAATCCTATTATCTTCAAAATAAGTCTTCTTTCTCTCTCTCATGTTTGCCCTCCCTACTAGGCTTGCTTCAATATCAAGCTTGTCTTTTATTGCCTTCAGTCCTATGTCACACCAGACAAAAGATACTAAGGTAGGACACAAAAAAGTCCATAATTTGGTGATAGCAAATATGAGAGTAAGCATGATGTGTTTCATATATTCTTGATACTCTGCCCTGTCGAAATATATTATTCATCTGTGTGGAATTAGCAACAGTGGTTAAATCAAACCCAAAGCCAGCATCTCCCCAGAATACAGTCAGCTTTTCACTTTTTATTCCTATGTGAAATATGATTGGTTTCATAACATATTTCATGTCCAGATCAAAATTAATTGTGCTTTTTATGCTATAGATAATGGATTTTTTGACAATTGACAAATTAGTTTTTTTACTTAATCCACATGAACTCTGGCACCTATCATTTTAACCTCTTTTTTTCTGACCATTTAAGTGTTCTAAGAAAATGGCAATTTAATAAAATCCAACAGAAAAAAGACAAATGATATACTGCCTACCCACAAACCATCTAATAAATAATAGTTGAGGATCATAGGACAAACTTCATTTTTGCTTTTAAAAAATGCCTTGCCTTAAAGTAGCAGCTTTATATACACTATCAACACTTATCTTGGAAATTATAGCTGTTAAAATTTTCTTGAGTCTAATTAAACACTTCCTTTGTTTCATGTTGTCTTATTGGTTTAAAATGATTTTACTTGTAACTTTTCTTCACTGAAAATATTTTCATAGGCATATTTTCATTGTTTAAAGATGGAAAGAAATCAGTATCTTTAATTTCTCATTGTTTAATCAAATACAGATCAGGAGTATAGACTAAAGAAGGCAAGAAAGGCATCTGGCCAGAGAGCTGAGCAAAATGCTGACCAAAATGGAAACTGTAAATTATGGGATGGTGGAAGTGAAGTGAGCAAGGATACAAACTAGAAAATTTGATTATCATTAGAGATTTTTTAACTATAAATTTAATCGTCAATACACAAAAACTCACAGAAGTTAAAAATAAAATATGCTTATTAATAATAGCTAATATTTATGATAGGAGCTAAATAGATGACACAGTGGATAAAGTGCTGGTGCTGGAATCAGGAAAACATCCTCCCAAGTTCAAATATGGCCTCAGATATTTATTAGCTAAATAACCTGGGTTAAATCACTTAATCCTGTTTGCCTCAATTAGTCTGTTATATTAGTTAGAGAAGAAAATGACAAACTATCCAAATATCTTTGTGAAGAAAACCCCAAATAGCATCACAAAGAGTTGGACACAACTGAAAAATGACTAAACAACAGCAAAAACTTTAGTATGGTGCTTTAAGATTTGTAAAGCACTCTACAAAGATTGCCTCATTTGATCCTGACACTGAGATGGATTGCTCTCATTTTACAGATTAGAACAGAGACAGAGCATTTATGGGACTTGACCAGGTTTATACAGTTATTAAGTGTCTCAGGCAGTATTCCAACTGACTCCAGGGCTAACCCCCTATCTATTGCATCACCTAACTCCCTCTTTTCCATAGCATACTAGACACTTACAAGAATATGTTTTCACATCTTATAAAGAAGGAATTTAAGATTTAGAAAGCTTAAGGGACTTGTCTGTGCTCATTCATCTAGTGTAAGACCCTTTTGCAAGATATGAACCCAAGTTCCTACTGAATCCAAAGCTAATGATCATTCCACTAAATTGTGTTTCCTCCCTTTATACATAAAACCCTAAACATATTACAATATTCATTTTTTTGAGGCAATTAGGTTTAAATAAGTTGCCCAAGGGCTTGTAGCTAGTAAGTGTCTGGGACTGGATTTTAAGTTAGTTCCTTCTGACTCTAGGACTGGTATACAATACTCATTTTTAACAGTAGAATCAAGCAAATTAACAAATCATTAAGAGATGTAAAACTTTCCTTGAAATGACTTGTGTTTGAATTTCCACTCTGCTGCTTGCAAATGTGGAATCATAACCCATTTGATTCTTACTTTTCTCACCTATGAAATGGGTATATACTTTATAGGATAGTAATAATTAATAATAATAATTGCATTTATGTAGTACATTAAGGTTTGCAGAGGGCTTTACAATCATCATTCCAACTGATCCTCATAACAACCCTAGGAAGAAAATTTTGTTTTTATCTCCACTTTACTGATGAGGAAACTGAGGCACAAAGAAGTTAAGTGGCTGGCACTTTGTTGCATAATTAAGTGTTGGAAGCCATATTTGAATTCAGTTCTTCCTGACTATAGGCTCAGTGCTCTATCTTACTGCACCACTTGTCAGGTGCTTCTTATCAGAGAGAAGAAATCCAGAAGAGAAATTAGAGATCATCTAGTTCAACATTTTACAAATAATGAATGTAAGGCTCAATAAAGTAAAGAAGTTTCTCAGGTTTTCACAGAGAGTAAATAATAGCTGGGAATTTATACCTAGAACTTTGGCCTTCAAATCTACTGCTATTTGCACCTACTTATACACTTAGAATCCAATGATAATATATGGGAAGTGTTTTGCAATCCATAAAGCACTATGTAAATATCATCTATCTTTGTTATGCATGTTTCTTATTTTTAGGGTTGCAAATAAAGCATGTGATTTTTTAAAATCTTCCTCTGCTCTTTGCATTACTTATACTGGACACACCCTGTCCTTTTTTCTGAATTTCAAAAGAAGAATACACACTCAAGCCTCCAATCTGGTTCTGCCCAAGTGTTCAGAGACACCTGAATTGTTCTAAGTACAGCTAATCCCTTCTGGATTAATATGCAGTAGATGAATGTGTCTTAAGGCTATTCTGTATTTTCTTAGTCTGGGAATTGAATAAGAGAGAGAAAAGAAATGACAGGATAAGAACTTCTGAGATAAGAGTTTAAAAAAAGAATTTTATTTTAAAGATAGGCTCCCTTGCCCCCAGGAAAGTAAAGGACTATCTATGAATGTCAATAGACTCTTAGGCATGCACTAATTATTACACTGTGCTTAATGGATTTTGGAGAAGAAAAGGAACAATGTATTCAAGAACATATGGCTGTACACAGTAGTAAGAATGAATGTTGATGTTATTTTATGAATGTCTGAAATTGAAGAACTTGGCAGGCAATTTAAACATTAAAAAATAAGCCACGGGGCAGCTAGGTGGCGCAGTGGTTAGAGCACCAGCCCTGAAGTCAGGAAGACCTGAGTTCAAATCTGGTCTCAGACACTTCCTAGTTGTGTGGTCCTGGGCAGGTCAACTACCCTCATCCCCCCCACCAAATAAACAAAAAAAAAAAAAAAAAGAAAGAAAGAAAAAGAAAAAATAAGCCACTAATTTCTAGGTTTTAAGAATTCCTTGCAATTTGCTTTGCAGACAAATGTTTTTAGAGACTACCATGCAAGAATAATTTAGCTGAAACATGATGCTGCTTATGTTGAGGTTGAGAAAGGGACCCCAAAAGTTTGGGGTCATGAGGTATCATGAGGTGTCTCAAAAGAATTTGCAGGCTTGAACCCATTTTCTAGACAAGGTGCAAAGTTTTATTCTAATTATAATGCCATTACAAGCAGGCTAAGTTCCAAAAGAAATTAGCAATGAAACAGGAGCAAGGAGACACATTTATCCAGCTTTCTACCATTGACATCCTAATTCTATGGCCCATAGATAGAGCCAGGGAATAGTCTCCGGAATTTGGTTCTCACTGATCAAATTATCATTGACCAGATTATCAATCAGCAAAGAATTGAGGAGTGGTCTATTCAGAATCAGACAGATTGTTGTTCTTAGATTGGCAAAGCCAGATTTAGGATTACTGATTTATTGTTAGAACAGAAGCTCCTCTAAAATCAGGGGACCACAAAATCATTGTTGTCTCCCCTAGATGCTATATTATATCACTTATGAGTCACTAAATTTGTTATAACTATTCTAGTTAATAATGACTGTTTAAAACTGGCTAGAAATATGACTTCTGTGTTGGCCTTTTGCAGATGTAGCCCTATAGAGTACATTCATCTTTATTTAGTTGGGCTCAGTATATCTTGACATTTGGCAGTAACTTCACTAAATGTAAATTATAGCTGTTACAGACAAAGGGTCCAGAATCATCATGAGCTTTTAATTGTGACAGATAAATTACCAAAGTTTTTTAGGACTATGCAATCTGATTGTGCTACCCCCATCCCATCTTTGTTCCTAGCCATCTACCAAATTCCAAGTCATTATTTCAATGTATTCAATTATTTTCCAAGCTGATTTACATTTTTTTCTCACCACTCTGCCCTCTGTAGAGGGTAGACATTTTCACGGATGTCAATGTATTGACATGCATATCTATTAACCCAGTCATAATGTCTCAACCTCCACAATAATAATTGACATTTATACAGTGCTTTGTAAATTGTGTCTGATTTAATAAACAACTCTGAGATAAATGCTATAGATAGCATTACCATTTTACAGATGAGCAAAATGAGGCCACAAGTTATTGTGACATGACCAAGGTCACACAACTAGCAAACAGATTGAAATTCAGTTTGAACCCAGCTCTTCCTAATAGTCATCCCTGTTTTGTCATGTAACTTTAGATTCATCACTCTATCTTCTATGTCACATTCCAAGTGCTTACTTATTTACTCAAATTAAATCACACAGGACCATGGTCAAACCTGAGAGCTCATTGGCTCTTAGAGTTGTAATACTCCAAAATACAGAAATTTCATATTCTTCTCTTTGACCACAACCTCATGTCTTTTTAACCTCTCACATTCTCATACAAGCTAAACCCTTCTCCCCGTGGTCCAGTCCTATTTTCATAATCTGTCTCCACCAGAATGGAATTCTGTTTTACTTGCCTCCATACAAGTCTTAATCCCATGTTCTGTCATCATTATATTTTACTAGCTACTACCCTGGAATCCCCAGACTCCCTATCCTTCTAGCATTCCTAACTTATAAATTAATTTTATTTTTGTTAATCCTAACCATCCAATTCTTTTGCTCCTGCTTCAGGATTGTTGATCATCAATTAGGAAAGCTGTAAAATTAAGACAATTTCATCCCCACAAATTTTTGGAACAAATCACTACTTGATAATTATTGTATTTACTGTAACCTTATCAACAATTTTGTGCAGTTAGGTCATACAGTGGACAGAGTGTTGGGCCTGGAGTTAAGAAGACTCATTTTCCTGAGTTCAAATCTGGCCTCAAACACTCTTTTAAATCATTTACTCTCTCATGGAACCATCATCCCCCTTAACTTTGGCACTTATTTCTAATGATATATCCTCATCCCTCACTGAGAAGATTAAATACAGTAAATATGAACTCTTTGAAGTCCCCTGAATCCCCCCAAATTTCTCACTGTCATGACTGTCTTACTTCCATTCATAGAAGAAATAGGCTGACTATTCACTAAATCTTATCCTTTCAGTGGAGAAAATCCCCTAATTCCATTTCCTCCCATATGCCCCATGATCTTGCTTTAATAGTCATGACCTCCATATCATATGTGCTCAATCTTTGCATCAGCAGTCAACAAGTGTACTCCCTAAAAATGGCTTTCCTTAATCTTAAGATCTTCCAGATACTGAGCAACATCTCTCTCTTCTATCTACATCCAGTGTCTCTACTTCCTCACCACTTGCTCTCTATTTAACCTTTCATTCATATTTCTTCCTCCATCACACAAAGATACTTTCCCAAAGGTCAATTATGTCCTTTTTATATTTGCCAAATCTAATGTCTTTTTTCAGTCATCATCTTCTCTGAATCTTCTATAACTTTTGATAGTTGTGATCACCTGGTCCTACTGGTTGATCTCCTTTTTCTTCATGTTTTAAGACCTCTAGTTCCCCTTCCTCCCTTTTGTTTCCTGATATATCTCTTTTCTGCAATGCCTTATTATTCAAATTCCTGAACAATCTGTTCCTGGTCCTTTTCTCTTTTATCTCCTTTAGCCTTCATAAATGTCATTTCCTCAAATGGTTTTACCTAATATCTCTTGACTAATAACTCATATCTATATTATCAATGTGTAATACGTTTTTTAACTTTATGCTCTCATCTCAACTGCTTTCAAGATAACCCCATAATAATGTCCCACCAGCACCTCAAACTTAACATATCCAAAACTGAGTTTATTGTTGTTGCCCTACAGTCTACTCTTTCTTCTGATCTCTCCTGTATTAATTACAAGAACCTCTATGCAGTATTTCTCAATCCATTCCCTTTTTTATACTTCCACTGCAATCACCATAGTATTTATAATCCCACTGGAACTACTGCAATAGCTTTCTTTCTTTTTTTTCTAAAATAAGCTTTATTGATTTTTTTTGTTTCTTTATTATCTGGGTTTCTTTCTGTATCCCTCTACTTCCAGTTCCAAAGTATCATCCCTTATAATAAGGAATTTTCACCAAAATATAGGAGAAAAACTGATCAATATATTAAAAAAACCTGACAATATATAATATATGTAGTGTTTAATAACCATGAACTTCAATCTCTGAAAAAAAAAGGACAGGAAAGATCTTTTCATAGCTCTTCTCTGGGACCAAGTTTGTTTTGTTTTGTTTTTAAATTCAGTTTTATGTTTTCTTGTTGTAGTTCTTGCAATATAAATTTCTTTCTAGCTATTCTTCTATTACTACTTTTTCCGTTATCCAATCCTTTTTTCATACTTCTTCCAATCTAATCCAAAGCTAACCAACATTTGTTAGCATATACAGAGATCTGATCCTGTCGTATGAGTTAGTAAGTATAAAGCACTTTGCAAATCTTAAAACAAACATGATATAAATGTTATAACAATGATAATGCTGATGTCACTTCTTTCCTTTAAAACTTCAGTAACTTTCTATTCTTCCTGAGTCAAGTTAAAAGTCTTCTGCCTGACCTTCTAAGTTCTTCATAATATGACCTCACCATGTCTTTTCATATTACTGGAAAATGAACCATCCATTTTGAAAATTAGAGCTTTATGATGTTTAGAAACTAATAAAATGTGAGGTGTGCTAAAGTATTTATGTCATGGGTAACATGGATATGCTGCTGCTATCTTTAGTTTTCAATATCATTTTCTAATATATCCACCTTTTTTTTCTTACCCAAAGAATTATTCACCTTAATAAAGAATAAAAGAGAGGGGAACAATTTCATCAAAACTGACCAATTCATCAAAATTATCTGACAGTACATACAGTATTGTATACCCATCATCCATTATCTCAACAAAGAGGGAAGGGAATTATATTCTCTTTTTTTTTCTTTAAGACCAGGCTTGGGCAATACACTAATGCAATATTCAGAGTCATTTTAATTTAGCTGTTATTCTCTATTGGTATTGTCTTTGTATATATTGTTTTGTGCCATGAATTTTACACAATTACAATCTGGAAATGGTGCTATAAATCCATACCAAAAGATCTTATTTAAATTTCATTCAAAATGTTCTGTGCCTATAAAGAATAAGAGTTCCTTAAACTGAGGTTATGTTTATTGAAACCATTAGATCAAGATGTTGATAAGGAATTGATCCAAGCAAAGTTGTATATGAGTTTATTATTATATTCAAAACAGGTTAAATACACTGATATGCTAAGATAAAATGGAAAAAATCAAAATTAAATAAATATTCATAATCTAACTAATCAGAGGAATTTACTGGGAGGAAGGAAGAAATTGGAATTTTTCTCTTTGCTTTTGCATATCACTTGTTTCTCTTTGACTTCCTTTTAATGGAGAAAAGCTGGCGAATGTTGGATTCAAGGAGACTAAAAAGGAGAACTTAAGTTTTTGTTTTAATTAATTCAAATATTCAGGAAAGAAACAAAATTGTTTCCTCTGCTATAAACATTCTCTGACATCTTTTTGTTATATCAAGAGATTTAAAAAACTGGGTCTTTATTAAACAATCAAGCAGATCTCTTTGCAACATTTGTGTCAAATGTGGACATTGATGGTCAAATGTGGACATTTCTAAAAATCCTTTCATAGCTAAACAATTGCATCCTTTTTCACTTGAATTCAAAAGGCACTTATTAAGTACCTTCTAAGAGCAAAGCACTCTGTTAAGACACTGGATACAAAGGCAAAATGAGTTGGAATTTCTATCTTCAAGGAGATTGTATTTTACTGGAGGATACAACATGTAAATAGACAAGTAAATACAATATAATTTGGAGAGACAAACAGAGAGCCAGAGAGGAAAAGGAAAGGGGAGAGGGAGAGAGAAAATGATTAACCAGAGAAATAGGAGACTTCTTTTAAGTAAGTGAAGGCACTGGATTTTAGCCTTGAAGATAACTAAGGATTCTACTAGGAGGGCATCTGTCAAGTGTGATCCAGGGGCTTCTAGGGATCTTTGAGACTCTTATGGGGTGTCTATAAGGAAAAATTATTTTCAGAAAGTTGGTTTACAGCAAGTATTGATAGATATTTACTGTAAGTTTTAGAGAGCATCCTCAATAAATTTGACAAGTTAAAAAGGTTCTAAGAACAAATGTTTGAGAACTGCTGTATTAGGATGAGGTGAGGAGAGAAAGCATTGCAAGTATGGAAGACAACTTTTGCAAACACTTAGATATGGAATAAATAGGAAGCATCAAGTAGTCTAGTTTGCCTGCAAGAGAGATTTCATTAAAGGCAGTAGCAAAATGATGCCAGAAAAGTTAATCACAGCAAGATTGTAAAGGATTTTAAAAGCCATATTAAAGAATTTATATTTTATCTTCTAGAGATGGAAATGTAGTCAGACCAGAGTTTTAACAAGATTATTTTCATAGTCATATGGAAGGTAGATTAAGGAAGAGTCTGTTTAAGAGTCAACTGATTCCTTAGGCAAGGAGTCAAATTAAGAATTTTTTTAACATTATAATTAGGGTGAAAATTGGATAGGATAGAATATTAATAGCTGATTTTCAACTAGAAAAACTTGGGTTTAGTTCTCTGAATGGTATTGCTGCTGGCATTCTCCACCAGTGGAATCAATTTCTCCTGAAATCCTAGGGAAACCTTTTCTAGTGATAGTACCCTCAGAAGCATGTGGCTGGTCTCTAATTATTCCTGTAGAGTTTTCTCCAAAAACCCTATGCATTTGATTTGCATAGTCTAATACAGTTGAGAGATTATCTTTTCCTGGATCTTCCTGTAGGAAATAAGACCTGGGAATCACTATATTTGATATCCTTAGCATTGATGTTGTGATTGATTAATGTCATTATATGAAACCTATTTCATTAAGCAGCTCTATTTGCATAAAAAGTTCATGATATAGTCATCATTATAAATCTATGGATACCAGGACAAATATCTCCATCTAAATTAAAGGCCAAATTTTTCATTCAAATCAAGCTCCTACTACATCATTGCTACTCACTGTTATAGCTCCAGTTTTCAAAAGCTGCAAAATTATAAAATTAAAGTCACATCAACAAATGTTGCAGATCATAGGATATATAAGTTGACCAATAAATATCAAGTCGCTTAGGAGAAATTCCAGAGGCAGCAAGATGACATAGTTTACAGAATGCTACTAGATTTGAAGTAAAGCTGAGCATTCAAAGTCTGCCCCAGACACTCATTAACTTTGTGATCTTCTTAGGACACTATCTATATCTTAATCTGTCTTCTAGTGCCTCGGCCTTTTCAATTCATATGATATATGTTTATGGCTCTTTTTTCATTTGGATGACATTTTTAGTTTTCAAATTACCTCCATATTTTTGTTATCATATTTGAGAGGTAATGGATAAAGGAGTCCAGAAGATCTAGGATCATACCCTGCTTATAAACAAATTGCTTAATATCTCAGTGCTACCCCCCAGACTCTTAAATGATAAGTTACAGAAGATCAGCTTATGGAGGGGTAAAGCCAAGATAGTAAAGAGGAGACACCTTCCTGAGCTCTCTCCTGTTTCCCTCAGAATCAACACTAGATCAAGCCTCTGACCAGATTTTGGGATGACAACCTACAAACATTCAGAGTATAATAATTTTTTGGCTTAAGATATCTAGGAAGGACTTCAGGAAAGGTCTGTCTTAATTAGGTAGGGGGAAATGGGGCCCATTACAGGTTTGGCTCTAGGAGACCCAGTTCAGGGAATATAATGGAAGGCTGTTAATCAAAATACTACAGCATTGGCTCCTTTGTTCCTGTTCAGAAAGCCAGTGGATCAGCAGATCAGCTGTGAGACTCCAGTCTATAGATGGCAAATTGTGAGCGCCCAAACCCCAAAATAACAGATGGGACTTGGCCAGATCCACCCAGTGAAGTGAAAGCCTATAGCGCCACTGGCCCCAGCACAGCCAATGAAAGGCTTCTGTCCCCTTGCAAAAGAAACATGGGACAATCTCCCCATGCTGTAGGAGTAGAACTCAATTTTTAAAAAAGAACAAAAAAACAAAAAGAATTCTGAATATAGAAAACTACTATGGAGACAGGGAGGACCAGAACACAAACCCAGAAGAGGCTAGCAAAGGCAAAATGCCTTCAGATGAGACCTCAAAGGGGGATGTGAACTGATGTCTAGCTCAGAAGATTCTCTTGGAAGAATTCAAAAAAGTATTTTAAAAGAGATGTAGAAAAAAATAGGGAAAAGAAATGAGAGCTATGCAGGAGAATTATAAAAGTTTTTTGGGGGGAAATGGGGAAACCAGCAGCTTGGAAAAAGAATCACAGAAATTGATTGAAGAAAACAACCCCTTTAAAATAAATTTGGATAAAAGGGAAAAATATATACTGAAGAAAACAACTTCTTAAAGAATAAATTTGACAAAATGTAAAAAGAGGAGAGTAGCCCATCTATATTGGTGAAAGGCGTTTCCACACCAAGAGTTCTTCCACATTAATGAAATTACAAATCTGGGAGAAGGGAGGGAAACTATCTGATTTAATCCTTTGTATTCTGGTGACACAGTGGTTAGAGTACCAAGCCTAGAGTCAGAGAGACTCCTCTTTCTGAGTTCAAATCTGGCTTCAGATACTGAGCAAGTCACTTCACCTTGTTTGCCTCAGTTTTCTCATGTGTAAAATGAGCTGGAGAAGAAAATGGCAAAGTACTCCAAAATCTTTGCAAAGAAAACTCCAAATGGACTCATGAAGATTTTGATGCAACTTAACAATGAAAAGACTAGAATTTGAGAAATGGGAATAGGGACCATAGCTACTGACGGTCATTCCATCCTAGATATGCTATTCAGTGATAATCTTCTGTTCGTTCTTTACTGAGTTGAGTTAATGTGAAATATTACTTTAATCATAATAGAATGAGTTTCTTCAAAACCTAAAGAGATCCTAACTTCTATTTCATGTTAAGCACTACATTAATGAATGAATAAAAAGAAATTTAAGTATTACTGTGTGACAAGTACATAGTTTCTGCATCACTATTCCATTTTTTTCTTGTGCCCCTAGCCTTCTAGTCCTTGATTATATTTTCTTGTTAAGTGAAATTGAGATGCATAAATGAAGAATTTGTTCAAAACTCAAAGAGAAGCCACAACAAGATTTTCCTTCTCAGGAATTAGCATCAGTAGCAAATAAAAGGTTCCCAGTCACACTGTTGCTTTGGAACTGAGCTTTCTCAAATCTTAGACCAATTCAGAGTTTGATGCTATAGTGATTCCAGGTCAGAGGACCATAAAACTTGGGCAAAAATCCTTCAGCTTTTATTGAGTTTTGGGTTTGTTTGACAATCTGCTGAAGCCTGTGTACCTTTTCTCAAAATAATGTTTTTAATAAAATGCCTAGATTCACAAATGAAACTAACTATATTGAAATATAGTTATCAATATATGGTTATCAAAAGACCTTTCCCATTTGAGTCCACAGATTTGAAATCAATCCATCAACTCCAGGTCCTTGATTTAGAAGAAGAAAGCTCAGAGGCCATCTAGTTTAGACCCCTAATTTTCCAAATGAGATGTCCCTCCCAGTTTCACATGAGCTAGATTTGAACTCAGGTCCTCTGATTCCAGAATCAGTATTCTGTCCTCTGTATTAGGGCTTCCTTCTTAGACTACCTTTTCCCAATAAGAATGATTCTTTAACCTTTCTTCTTTGTGCTACTATGATTTAAAAAAATGCTTAGGAACTTAGTAAAAAGACTAATTTAAAGTCTGCTAAGGTGCCATTTCCCACCCCACTGATTTCAATCTGTCACCAAGCAGGGAAAATTGTCCAAGACTTTCACTTTACATAGGGTCTCCATTTTCGACCCCAGTTTTCATGCTTATCTCATCTCTTGGTAGGATCGGAGGAGCTGTGCCAACGGTCTTTTCCTATTTTGCTGAAGTACTTGCCCGAGAGAAACGAGGGGAACACCTGAGCTGGCTCTGCATGTTCTGGATGATTGGAGGCATTTATGCCTCGGCCATGGCTTGGGCCATTATCCCTCACTATGGTAAGATGCTTGCTTTTCATTGGAATATATACAACATGAGGTTTTTTCTACCTATTCCTCACTTCCATGAGTTGTCAACCTAAGAACAAGAGCATGTGCAAATTTCTCCATCTAATCTGCTTTAGTTCCTTAGCTCATTTCCATACATCTGGACCATTTAAGAATTGATCAACAGTGATGTGAACTGCATGTTGTTCTTATTTAAAAATTATTGCATTGGTTCTTTCCCTCTACTCCATGAGACCCACAGTGATGGAGTGAAAAGGCACACATTATCCAAAACAATTGTTATGGCAACACCATTTGTATTTGCTCTGGAAATGCTGTTACATATCTCAGAGAAGAGACATATACTCACACACACACAAACACACACTTATACATAAAATTCATTCCCTCTGTGCCAATTTCAGCCCTCAATCTGGTATATCTATCCAATGGTTAACAGCTCAGAACTAAGATGAATATCTGGAATGAAGTCAGAATCTCCATAAATAATTCAGAAAAAGGATAATCTACCACAGAGAGAATTGACTAGTTTTGTCTGTGTTTTCCCATCTGGTCATTCTCATCTTCCTCAGCTTCCTTCCTTGGTTCTTTATGTCAAAGTAGTAAAAAATTGCCCCATTCACTTCCAACAATATGGTATTTCTGATTAATGTTTAGACAGTACCAACATGTGAAAAATTAGTTATATTCAGGTGAAATTGACAGCAACCCCATAATAAACCTCAGGAGACAAGTAAAGGAAGCTCATTTTGATTGTGTTTGAGCAGTTAACCGAATGAAATTGAACTATTTTTTGCAAAAAAAAAAATTAATCAATTAAAAAATTTTAAACTATTGAAATTAGATAGAAATACATTTGGTTTTTCCAAATTTCCTAACATTAAACTCTATAACTAATTAAAATCATTTGCATTCTAGAACTATAATATTAGCTCTCTTTTATCACTTTTTTTCTCACAACAGAGAGGTAAGTAAAATCATCACTATTTTCCAGATAAGATAATTAAAGTACAAAGTAGGTAAGTATTATTATTATTACACAGATAATGAATGTCAAAGGCAGGATTCTTAATTAAAGATCCTCTAACTCCAAATGAAATATTCATTCTACCTTGAATAAAATGTTCTTTGTTATAGAATGTGTTTCTATATAAAAGGAATTAGAATTCCTTTTATAAAATTTGATTTCATGACATAAATCATGACATTAAAAATTGTTACATCTTAAGTTATGGAATATGTATTTCTATAAATGAAATTTGGTTTCATTTATAATTCTGATTAATTGGAGGAAAACAGATATGAAAAAAGGAACAAACAAATCCTAAAAGAGTGTCTTCCTAATCAAGGTTGATAAAAAGGAAAGCAATTTTCTAATTTTTAAACTGTTTACAATGCAGAACAAAAATATTAGATTTTGGACTAATATACTTAGGGGTCCATTAGCATCTTTTGTCAAAATGTCAAAGATAATTCCAAAGAGATTAAATATGTACACTGCTCTTTTTTGTTGTTGTTAATTTATTTCCACCACCAGACAAATTTAAGGGAGGTTCATCAGTTTGATTGTGATACTGGAACCTCACTCTTTATTTCCATTTAACTTCACTTATCTGAAAAGATTGAACAAAAATTGTCACAGCTTTATTCAGTCATATAGAGTAAGAAGACTACAACTGCATCATGACTTTTTCCATCATGGCTTCAAATTTATCATGGGTCAGCTTAAGAATTTAAATGGGAATTTTGGGGGAGTTTTGCTGAAGCTGCAAACAACCCATGAAGGCCAGCAGATGATAAAAAGTTTAGAAACTCAGAAATTCATTTTATATATATTACATATGTGTATATATTACATATGTAAAATTGTTCAATTCAATATATTTTATCATTTAATGTCATAATGATTCAGACTTCTCTAGTATGAAGGGAGAGCCAAAAAATTTAAGAAGATTTTCCAGATTGCAGCCCTAACCCCCATTGTAGAAGTGATAACTGTGTTTTTACCCTATGGAAAACATCTTCTGAGATATTATTTCATAGGACCGAACCATATTTTTTGCTATTTTCTTATTCTATTCCCATATCCTATTCCTTTATTCTGTATTAAAGTCACTGAGTGTCAAAGCAGATATTGATTTAAACTGGATAATCCTGTCAAGTTCTTCACAGAATTTTTCTCTTCATTCTTTGAAACACATATTGACACATAAGCTGCGATTTTCTTCATACTGGTCTTTTTTGCTTGTGTTATTTGTGACCACTACAAGGTGAAGTGACTGAATGCCTTATTAAATTATTTTTCTTGTAGCTTTTGAGTATATGACTAACTCAACTTTTTCTATATTTCTTTGAAGAACATTTCCAAGCTGTTTTTCCATTTAGCTTCAATTTCCTTGTGTTACGGTTTCATTTATAGGGAAAAGGGCAAGATGGAAGTGATTGGTTTCTTCAGCAATGTGGGAGTTGGGACAAAGATGAATTCTAGGAGCAAAAATAAGTTACAAAATAGGAATTTACTTTACTTAAGATGCCCTTAGACTACTGAACTATTGCTTTCATTCCCTGGTTCTTAGTAGAATAATATCTTTTTTGAAGGACACCAGCTACATCCCCCAGATTTAGGCTGAAATTGATCTCTTCTTAATCTCCTAATATCTCATGCTTATTGTTAGGTCCTTTTGGTTCTAGGATCCAAGATTTCTTCTGCTTGTTTTCTTAGGCATCTGACCTAGACCAAGCTGAACAAGCTGATTTCCTACTCTGATATTGCCATATTGATTCTAAATTGAAACAAGATCCTTTTTTTTTCTTTTTTCTCTACTTTTTGGCTCAACTTTTCAGTTCCTTTCCTTTTTTTGACTCAATGCATACTTATCAGTTCCAGGCCCAAGTTAGCCATTCTACCATTTTTATGACCCTTGAGTTATTCTTTTTCAGATTCTTAAAACTAAAAGGATTCTTAAAATCAGGTAATCCAAACTTCTTTTTTAGAAGTTTGTTAGTTAGTTGGAAAGTTAGTTGGAAACTGAGGTCCAGAAGTAAAGAATTAGTCACATTAATAGTTATATGAATATTGTTAAAACAATCTCCTAACTACCACATCAACGCACTTTTCCCTAGGTAATATTGCTTAAGTTATCTCTTTTTAATTTTTTTTTGCAAGTCAAGCAAGGTCAAGTATTTGTGCAAAGTCATATTGCTAGTGTCAAGTACCTAAGGTCACATTTGAACTCAGATTCTCCTGACTCCAAAGCTGCTGCCCTATCCATTGCATCCTCAAGTAACTCTTTTAGACAACAACAGGAATATAAAATTTTAAATCACATACATTTGGCCAGGAGAGAAAGTCATACTATTCATCAGAAAATATGCTGAGAATGAGGAAAGATCCAGTTTAGGATAGGTAGTATAAATTTGTAGTAAATGTGATTTGGAGATTTTTCTCCAGAAGCATTTGACCATTCCAGATTAAGGATATTTTAGGAATAGGCAGGTTATAGCAATCATTTTTGAGGGTTAGCAGGGTAAAAGCAGAAGTCCCATTCCCCTTTAGGACTTGTTCCTGAGTTTCTGGACTTCAAAACTATGCTTGTTTTATACTGAAACTTGTCTCAGTGTCTGGGGCCTCCCAGCTCTGGAATAACCTTCCATCCCCACATCAGTTCATCCTAGAATATCTTTCCACAAGACCTGTTCCCTTTCAGCCATTGGCTCCTCTTGGAGCCTGAGTTTTGTGGAGAAGTTCATGCTGGTCTGCCTTCATTTCCTCCCTGATCTGTTCCTGACATTCTGGACTTCAAAGCACCAGATACCCTCATTTCCCTACCCACCTTGGAATAACCTGCTGGGAATCCTTTTAGCGGTCTCTTACAATAATTTAGGGGTTACCCATACATATGTTTTGCAAATAAAAAATAAAAAGGAAAAAAATAATTTAGGGGTGAGGGAATGGAAGCCTGAATTCAGGGTATTTGCATTTTCAGGAGACAGAAAAGATTTTACAGAATTAGAAATGGAAAAACTCAACAACTTATTGTAAATAGTGGGACGTGGGTTGGAGGTATTGAAATAGGTGAGAAGGTAAGGATGGCATCTAAACTGGGAACCTCCGTGATGGTATCTTTGAGGGTAATATGGAAATTAGGAAAAAGGGAAGGTTTGTGGGGAAAATTAGTAAGTTCTGTTATAGAGATGTTAAGTTTAAGATCGTTATCTTTGATACCTATAGATTACAAATTACCACAGAAGGAAAGTTACCAATACTTTAAAATGGTTATCATCAATTATCTTTCCTCATATCTCTTTGTAGACTCAGGAGTGGGGAGAAAATGTCCTATATCACCCCGATCTTATGCCCACTTCCAATTTTAATTTCCACCAGCTTCTGTTTCTTGTTTCTACTGTCCCCTTGCCACTACTTCAAAGTTTAGCTCCCCAGCCCTATAGTGGGAAAGAAGTTTTGGCTCTTTCTTCTCTGTCCTAAAAGCAACTAAATCTCAGTTTTCTCATTGTACAAGAGAGGTGAGAAGTTCCTTAATAACGCAATGGGCTGATGATAACAAACCAGAGCTGAGTACCTTTCAAATCATCTTTTTTTCCCCCCGCTATTCCTCCCAGGAATTAATCACTGAAAAACATTTACTAATCATCTAGAGTATACCAGGTACTGAGTTGGGGATGGGGCAGGTAACAGGTGAGGGAGAGACAAATGCTTGCAACCACAAATTAGTTCTGCAAAATTCTTGGTCTCAAGGAGTTTCGGGGCATAGTTATCCTAACATTTCCCTGTGCATACCAGAGATAAACTTACGTCAAACACAAAATGTCATTTTAGGGGGAGATGTGACTGTTGACCCAAGAGAAGAGTTTCATTGTTAAGCTGCTGTTATAATTTACTATTTGTCCTTAGAAGCTGACCATTTCACCATGGATACTCCAACATTCAAATGAATTGGACTAAAGTGAGGGAGGACTGGGCAAAGTCACCAGCCTTACTTTCTCCTCCAGAGCCCTCTGGGTCCAGAGGCCAGATATAGATCAGGATGATTAGAGATGACCCTAGAGGCCATGAGAGACCCTTGATAGTTTTAAAGCTAAGATCTTCACCGGGTCTCCGTTTGTCTGAAGCATTCAATGATTAAGGCTAGGTAAGAAATGAAGCAAATAATGGTCTTTTTTACTTAGTCCAAAAAAAGAAAAAATCCAACCTGGGAAAGGAAGACCTTGGGGATTTCTGGCCAAAACAGAAAGGAAAAGGATAAGGGAGCATTTATAGAGCCACTTTGAGCTCAGCATGAAATTAAAGTTTTGGCATTATACCAGTTAGGAACAAGGAGACTGGAGAAGAAGTAGGAAACATTATTCTACTGCAGAATAAAATAGAATTGCATTTCCTCCAATTCTAATCTATTCCAGTCCCCTTTAGTGTTGCTGCTGTTGTTCATTTGGAGAATCACCGCTCCATTAAACCCAATGCCGTCATTTTTACTCTTAAAGCTTCTTGCCAATCATATGAGGTGTCTTCCTCCATTCCTCTGCCAGACTGTTAGTGTGCATTATGTTATGTAACCAGGGCATCTGATTAGCTACTTAGGAAGCTTCTCTTTTTAGCTTGTCCCTGGCACAGACAGCCTTCAGCTCCTAAATCACAGGACTCTGTGTCGCATGCAGCTTGGTGTGGGTGCATTTTGTTAGCTTCCCTTTCACTGCATCTTCCTGAGGAAGCACAGAAGGACAGAGCCAGCATCCATGGAAAATAAGAATGAGCCACTTTTTATTTTTAGACGTTTTCTTGCATTAAAGAGATGGGAACATGGATAAGTAAAGAAAGAGAATAAAGAACAAATATATATTCAGGTATTGGAAAAGGACAAAAGAAGCAAGTGTTTACGAGCAGCTTGTTCATAAGATAGGATGGAAAGATGTCCTAGCACAACCAAGGATGCTACATAGGCTTAAAATAAACCCACATTAAATACCATGGTTACCCTCCTTCTTTGCAGCGCCATGGAGACCCCAGCTCAGAGCTGTGGAAATTTGCTCAGGTCACAACCTTAGCCACATCCCTTTGGGAGAAAAAGCCTGATTAGGGACTACAACCCTGCAGAACCAGCGCTGCAAAATTCTCTAATGGTTATGCTAGGGGGGAAAAGCACTGCAAAGCTCTGAACTACCAGTGCAGAGCCATAGAACTGAGGAACAGGGGAAGGGCACAGGTCACCCAAACAAAATACTGGTATGTGGGGGGTGTATAGGGCTGTTGGTAAAACTAAGCAGTAAGTAAGTGATAGAGAAAATATGGAGAGGAAAAGAAATTATTCAAATTAGAGAAAAATTAAGTTAGTGCCTAAAGAAATAGATAT
This sequence comes from Myrmecobius fasciatus, assembly GCA_023553655.1. Classification (NCBI taxonomy): domain Eukaryota; kingdom Metazoa; phylum Chordata; class Mammalia; order Dasyuromorphia; family Myrmecobiidae; genus Myrmecobius; species Myrmecobius fasciatus. Next base: position 99,761 of record JAJPUD010006850.1, on the reverse strand, counting down.
TTTCTGCAGAAGGAACTCATTTACTAATAAATATTGTTTCATCATTACATTTATTTTTAAATCACCTTCATTTCACCATATATCCCCAACCCTTTTATTCCCAAAAAGCCATTCATTATAATAAAGACCAAGGAAACCAATCAACTTATCAACCAAATGTGATAGCATGTTTGCCATCCATATCCTACCTCTGCAAACACAGGGATGGTGTACTTTCTCATCCCTTCCTCAGGCTTGATCATTATAACTGCAAAGTATTCATTTTTCTGTTGTTCTTTCAATTTGCATTATTGTGGACATTGCACATTTGTTTTCTTGGTTCTGCTTATTTTACTTCATGTCTATTGACATGTTTTTCCTGATTCTTTGCATTTTTTTTTTTGCTGAGGCAATTAGGGTTAAGTGACTTGTCCAGGGTCACACAGCTAGGGAATGTTAAGTGTCTGAGCCCAGATTTGAACTCAGATCCTCCTGACTTCAGGGCTAGTGCTCTATCCACTGCACCATCTAGCTGCCCCATCTTTGCATTCTTCATAGTCATCATTTGTTATGTTGCAGTAATATTTCACCACATTCATATATCACAATTTGTGTAAATATTCTTTAATCAATAAGTATATATTATATTACTGGTTCTTTACACAACAAAAAAATACTGTGAATATTTTGATATATAAGAGATCTTTTCTTCTATCTTTAACCTTGTTGAAGTATATGTCTAATGGTGGTATCTTTGAGTTAAAGGTTATGGTTCATTTTAGTCACTCTCTTAGCTGTATTTCAAATTTCTCTCTAGAATAGTGGGACTAACACAGTTTTGCTAGCTCTGTTAGTGTGCCTGTCATTCCATATCTTTGGAGTTCTTGGTCCTATCCTTTGACTACTTATCCATCATAGAATGACTTCTGGACTTATATATCTATGTTCATTCCTTTAATATTTTGTATATCTTTAAACTAGATTTTTAAAAGATAATACATAGTATACAAATAATATTTCATAAGGAATCTCTTTGTCGTAAGGTCTATGAGAATACTTTACTTTTGCTTTTGGTTTTAAGTTCAGAATAAAATTTTTCAATAATAAAATTTTACAAATTTTTGAGTAAGTTGAAGGAAAAGATTTTTTAAATGGACATAAAATATGGACAAGAGAATGCAACTAAGCATAAATACAAAATAACATAGCAAGAATAGTTTCAGAAATATTAAAGCCAAGGATGAAGTAATAATGGTCATGAATGTTAAGAATAACTGAGATTTGGGGTGTTTTTTTTTAATTCTGTTGAGTTGAAGAGGAGGCTCAAAAAAAATAAGATGATGATAATGGCTCACTGCATGAAGGCCAAACTATTTAATTCATTTTACTTCTAAGGCAAATGATTTTTGTATTATTGTTTAGTCATGTCTGATTCTTCATGACCTTATTGGGGGTTTTCTTAGCAAAGATTTAAAGTGTTTTGTCATTTCCTTCAACAGCTCATTTTACAGATGAGGCAAATACGTGTTAAATGACTTGCCCGGGGTTTTCACATAAATGTGTAGTTATTTTCAGACCCTGGAAATTTGTGCTGTCTGACAGGAAGAAAAAAAAAACAGAATTCCATGAATGACTGCTACTTTTCTACCTTCAGGGAAAATAATAGTCCAGATGTCTGGACTTTCATTCACTGGTAGACTTAAGCCAACAGTATCTCAGGGATATAGATATGTATGTGTGTGTATTTACACATATATACATGTCTGTACACACATGGATATAGACATACATGTCTATACATGCATGTATGTATACATATATGTTTGTGTGTATATATATATATATATAACTATGTATCTATAACATAAATAAGTATCTGCAGCTGTATTTGAACTTGGGAAGATGAGTTTTCCTTCCTTCCACTCCATACCACTTAGCTTCCTGATCTTTCTATTCTATTAGAAAGGTTAAAACAAAAATACTTAATCAGAAGCTGAAATTAAAGATAGATAAAAGGTACCTAAATGCTCTCAGTGTGATGAGTATTAAATAAACTTTATCCACAGGTACTAAAATAACTGGCAGAAGGTGATTAATGAGTTACTATCATTGCTCTTTGAAATATCTTGGGTAATAGAAGAGGAACCTCAGGACTATCAATCAATAAGCATTTATTAATACTACTATGTGCCAGACACTGTGTTAAGTGATGGAATTGGAGAAAGAGAGATGTCTTGATTTTTAAAAGGGGGGAGGGAGGGGCAAGAAGATAGTAGCATTTGTCAATTAGAGTTCAGTGGTCTTAAATTAGACCCCTGATCAAATTCTAGATCACATTATGAAGGAGATGGCCAGTGAGCATTTAGAATGTGAAGAAGTAATCAAATGTAATATAGCTTATCAAGAAGTCATGTAAGATGAACCTAGTTTTTTATTTTTTTCTTTGTCATGGTTATTTGACTAGTAAATTATGAGAATGTTATGAATATAACATTCTTAGATATGTGCAAATGATTTAAAAATGTTTCCCATGTTATCCTTGTAGATAGTATGGAGAAAGAGGCTAGATCTGATATCAAGCTAGAGGGTAGTCTCTAAGAGAATGTCCTAGGGATTAGTCCTCGGTCCTATGATGTTTAAAATAAAATTGAAGGGGCAGCTAGGTGGCGTAGTGGATAGAGCACCAGCCCTGAAGTCAGGAGGACCTGAGTTCAAATTTGGTCTCAGACACTTAACACTTCCTAGCTATGTGACCCTGGGCAAGTCACTTAACCCCAATTGCATCAGCAAAAAGCAAAATAAAATAAAATAAAATTGAAGACTGTTAAATTTCTAGATGAGACAAAGCTGGGAGGAACACCTACGATATTCATGATTCATATTCATGATTCAAAAGTATCTCAATAGACCAGAATTATGGACAAAGTAAATGAGATGAAATTCAAAAAGCGTAAGTTAAAGGTCTATATAGTTTTTAAAAATTTATCTTATAAGGGTGAGAGAGCCATCACTAGACAACAGTTGAAAGGAGTTAAATGGACCACAATATAGTTAGGAAACAACAGTGACATGACAGATAAAAATGTAAAATGCATTGATAGATGTTTGTTGTCCAAAATTATGGAGATTTTTAATACTCGGCTCCAGGCTTATCATCTCTAGAATACCATGTTCAGTTTTGGGCACAGTGTTTTAGCAAAGACATTAATAAGCTGGGTTTTGAAAAAGAGAGGAGGAAGAATGGTGAGAGGACTGGAGACCATACTCTATAAGAGTAACTTGAAAAACTAGGGATATTTAATCTGGAGAAGAAAGCTGTTTCTAAGAATTTGAAGGGTTATCAAGAGGGATTATTCTTATTTAGCCTTAAACACGGGTCATAATTAGGAAACACAAAGGGAAGTTGCAAAGAGGTAGGTCTATATTTGATATCAGGAAAAACCTGATTCTGAAGTGGAATAAGCTTCTTCAGGAAATAATGGGTTCCCATTATTAGAGGTGTTCCAGTGAATAAGAATTTGTTGAGAATGTTGAAAGGGTCTTGATCACATGCTGGTTAAGTGATATAGATCCTACAATTCCTTCCAACTTTCACCATCTGAGATTCTCTGGAGTAAGTGCCATAAAAGTTGTCTTCCTTTGTATGTATGGTTGGAAATGGAGATAGGTCAGTCTTCATAAGAATGACAGTTCAAATGTTGTCCTGAAGATCCAAAAATGAAAAATTCTATTATACCAGATCTTCTGTGGAAGCTATATAGAGAAAGGCAAGGACAAAATAACATAGATGAAAAAGTCATAGATAAATTATAATTCCTGCTAGTGGAGAAAATAGCTTCATTGATTAGATCATAGATCATCAAAGTATCAAAGCAATGATGAATGGCCCTAAGGCCTAGGATCCTGAATATTTAAAGAAAAAATCAATTATGTTCAATATGCTCTTTTTCCTTTGGCAGGAAAAGTGAACTAACATTATTTTAAAAACATTTCCAAAAAGAAAGGATGCAATCATGGGACTTCTCTGATTAACTTTTAGTAAAGTCAGAAAATTTAATAATTATAACATGAATTTTTACACACTAGTTTTTTCAAAACTTTGTTTCATAAATGATGATAGAGGAAGCCCTTAGTTGCCTTTAAGTAGTAACTAGAAAAACATTTTTTCACATAAGTGTATGATTATTTTCAGACCCTGGAAAATTGTGCTATTAGGCAGGTAGGAAAAATCAGAATTCCATGAATGAATGATATTTTCCTACCTTGGGAGAGAATGAAACCCAAGATACCTACTTCCCCTCATAGATAGACCTAAGCCAACAGCATCTCAGGGGAGAGTCGCTCTATTTATTCAATAACACCCAGTCCAGTACTAGGACCTGAGATATAAAAGTACAAAGGAGCATAGTTTCTGCCCTCAAAGAGATAATAGAAATGCACTTCATAGCAGAAAGTCTGCAGCACCAAGAGCCATTCATTGCCTATTCACTTTCAGAGCAGACCATGACCGTCAGTTATTGTGAGCAGATAAATAAATGGAAAGTATTTAGGATGAAGAAAGAAAACAGAATTATTTTTCTGACCTCACCAATGTCTTGATGGACCTTCCCTCATGCTAGCTATGGTTTCCTTAGCTTTCCACCTTTCATTGGTTTAGGGGATAGGTTGTGACAAGCACAGAGAGCAAAGTACATAAAGATGGAGAACTCAAGAGAGAAGTAATTTTTTTGTTTTGTTTTTCAATGATCTCCAAAGTGAAGACTGTGGTCCCTAGAAAGTTGTGACTTTGCTCTAAGGGTTAAATAATTGGCCAATCAGAAGGTAAGAAGATGGTTTACATCCTCATGATAGCCAGTCTCCAACTCTTGTCTTCAATACAACTTCAATACTTGCTTTTAACACTTCCTTACTCGAATCCTTCCCATGGCTAGACATCTGTGCATGTACAAGACTTGGCTCAAAGAACAAAGGATATATAATAAATGGAACCAAGCATTGACAGTAGCCCCGAAGGTAAATTCCCACTGCTTCCCAAATTTCTCAGACTTTGGCTTCCAGCCCTTATCCATCCCTGAGGACTTTTGCCTTTGAAGAAGTAACCAGTGAGCGAGTCATTCTGTCTCTTCCTACTCCCTCCTGCCTTCCTCCCACCACTGTCTGTCTGTCTGTCTGTCTGTCTCTCTTTCTCTGTTTCTGTCTCTCACAAATACATGTACACACAGACAACCACACACTTTTGTTTTGTTAGGAAAGAGTGATTAGCAGAAACATGTGTGTGGATTGGTTATAATACTATCTTTCCCCCAAAAAATCTTCCCTCTTCTGAACTTTCTCATTTCTATGACAAGGACCACTGTACTTCGAGTCTCTCATATTTTCAGTCTCTCCTTTATCCACAACTTCTTACTCAAATGAAGCTGCCATCTTAAAAGTTACCTTAGTTGTCTTCTTGTCAAATCCTATGGCATTTTTCTCGATCCTTCTTATTGAGCTCTCTATAACATTTGACACTGTTGATCACTTTCTCCTCCTGATGATGCTCTTTTCTCTAGTTGTCATGACACTTCTCATTCTTGGTTCTCTTCCTCCTGTGTCCCCTTTGCTGACTCATCATCCAGGACACCCTTGTGGCAAGATCCCAAGTCTCTGGTATTGATCCTCTTTCTCTTCTCTCACTCTTCTTTCTCAATTGATGACTTCATCAGTCTTCACTGGCTTATGACAGCTATATATCTAGTTCTAAAATCTCTCTTTTTCCTATTAGTTCCACATTATCAAATATCTACTAAGCATATAGAATGAGATATCTTGTAGAATAAGTTTACCATTCCAGAGCTTTCCTCCAATATTCTTTATATAATAAATATAACAGGCAGAACAGCCCCCAAATTCCCAGGTCTTCCTAACAATCTGGGTATCTAGAGCCAATAATATAAACCCCACATGTCCTTTATAAGGAATGCTAAGGAAAAGTTTGGTACCCTAGTATTCACTTGTGTAACTTCTATACTTACCTGAGTTGGGTTAAAATCCATGTTTTCTTGCATTGCACCAAACTTTAGATTTTTATTCTAACTGGAATCAGATGAACTGAGTTCAAATCTTGATTGTGATACTAACCATCAGTAGGTTTTTGAACAACTCATTTAAACTCTGGCTCTCAATCTCCTTTTCTATTAAATAAGAGAGTTGGACTATATAAAGCCTCTAGTGTCTCTTCCATCTCTAAATCTAAGAGCATTTTCTGTCACAGTAACTTACTTTCGCTGTTCTCTTTTTATCCTAAGAGCAAATTAGACTGAAAAGCAATAATGATAAGATCTTTAAAGGGTTTTGAAGCATGACTACAGGAGAGCCATTTCCTTTAGTGAAGGGCTGTTGTTTATGTCTCAGAAGTAGTTCTCCCATGAGGGGCTCCAAAGTAAGTCTTAGTGAAGTGTTCATAGTGATAAATATAGCTATGAGCTTAGTCATCATCATTTCTTCCATCTCTACACACTTTTCAAAGTACATTATCTCTCTACTTAGGTAGGATGGGGATGATATAACATCATCCAGATGCTAAAGGCATTCATTTTACTGCCCTCACCATGTTGAAGGGATTCTGTGGTCTGCAAAATTGCAGGAAGTACTCAACACTTGCTCTCTCCCCTTTGAGATCTGTTTAGTGATGACAAATAAAAGCTACCTTCTCACTGAAAATGTAAGCTAATTACCTAAAGATTTGTACCATACCTCTTTCTGTTTGCATTCACCAGAAAGAAGTTACAAAAGTAGATCAATGACAGTGACAAAGTGGGAAGAGGTCAGTACTGGTCTGTTTTACAAAAATCTCACTCTAGACTGTAAGTTCTTCAAATTTTTTGATAACCTAGTTTTGTTCTTTCCGTAAAACCCCATACCTCATCTTCCCATCCTCTCATTCTTTCTTATATAACTAGGGATACATGCCTTCTCTACAATTCAAGGAAACTATCTAAAACCTAACAGTGAATTCTGGAAATTGTATTCTTCCACAACATCTTTTGGCAGACTGAACTCAGATATATTTGATTCCATACACCAGAATTTTGAATGTCAACACATCTTTGTTTTTTTTTAAAAAAGGAAGAACAAAAAACCAGTATTTTCCTTAGAAAAGAGATATGTAATTCCAGGTCAGTTTGGCCCATCATGTCCAGGACATGTCACAGTTGAGATGGCCCGAGTATAATTCCCATTAAATACAATATAATCTCAAATTTATCCCTCTTGAAGATCTGTTACTGACTTTTTTGTTTTCTTATCTAAAGAGTATCATGAATAAGAGCTTGAAAATAATTGTCATAATCTCCACAAATCAAATATGTGTCATTTATATATCTAGTTGTTTTTAATGAATTTTATTCCAAATATAAAATGATATCTTAGAATAACCTCACAATGTAGGAATTTTGTCTAAATTTTCCATATATTTTCTTTTTCTGAACACAAGAGAAATAATTTTTACTTGGAGGTTCATTTGATCCATTAAGTAGAATTGATTTGAAAATATCTTGACTGAATTAAGTTCATCATTAACCTAATTGGAATTTTTATCTGAGACTTCTAATTAATACAATTAACAAAACCTTCATAATTAACTGCTATGCTTTTAAATTAACTTTTACCTAGAGGAACATAAAAATAGTCTATACCTTCTATAAATTCACCTTGTTCTTTGTTCAAGCATCATGATCTTTCCCAAAGGTTGTAATACTTGGAACTGCACTGACTTCACTTCTCAGACAAGATATTTTTTGCCTCACTTTGTGGAAGGAGAGAGATTTCTATAATCTCAAGACTCATTCTGCCAGACCCCAAAGCACTCTTTTCTTATTATGGCTGGCATGTCTGCCAAAACAAATGATCTCTCCCCTTCTCCAAAACATCCTCATAAGAGATTGCCAAAATGAAAGGTTATTGTGTCCCTACTTACTTTTTTTTCCCTAAGGGTAACTGTTCTGTGATAAGAAATAAAGCAAAACTAAATTCTAATTTCCATTCACAAAGGTACAATAAATTGGCCTTTCCCAGAACATTGAAATTAAGAGACTTTAGCCTTTTTTACCTTAAATTCCCTCATTCACTTGTATACTAGTGTTAGAGTTTTTTTATGTAGTCAGTGTTTCTGCTGTAATTTTCATCTTTTATGGGGACCCTCATAAGATTCCATAAAATTTCACAAAGAGAAACAATTTGTGAGACATTTAGAAGCAAGAACGTCCTTTCAATCATTTTTTCAAACATGTCTGAATCTGTGATCCATTTGGGATTTGCTTGACAAAAATGTTTCCTTTTCTAGTTCATTTTATGGATGAGAAAACTGAGTCAAACAGGTTAAAGTGAATCCTCACTAAAATAGAAAGGACAGAGGCAACAATATTGCCCCAAATTTGCTCTGGGATAGAAAGTATATTGTTAGTATTAGAGATGCAGCATCTTTATACTGGCATAAAGAATTGATTTCATTCCTCCCTTCTAATGCTCTTGAAATTTTACCATCCTGATCCCTTTCTGAGCAATGGTTGGTGAGGCTCTATTAGTCTGGGAGATTTGATAATCCCTTGCACTTTGCATTGGAAGTTGGTCGTGAAAGAGAGACAGAGCCTGGAGGCTTTAACAAGAGAGAATCCTGCTTGCCCATCCCAAGATCTGTTGTGGAGTAGAATTTAGGATATGATGTATGCAAGATGGGAAAGACCTTTTTCTTTTACCAATATGGTACCCTAGGCATATATATATATTCCCTTATTCTTTTTTCTTTTGGCTACAAGTATTGTAGGAATTTTCAATTATTTACTCAATAAGAATCACAAATAGCCCAGATGGATTCTTACAGATTCCAAACCAAAGGTACCTTACTTAATGAGGTTCAGAGTATGAACTTGTGTCCGCTAGGTTATAATGGACACTGTAATGGAATGAGCTGGTATTTAGAATTGCCTAGATTTCATGGTCCTTTTCTCAGTCCTTGCTCCCAGAATTGCTCTTTCTGTCCCTTAAAAATAGGAAGGCTGGTATTCTATAAATGCATTATAAATCATGGTTTCATTTTCAGGGAAAAGATTATTGATTTGCTTCTTTTTTTACTCTCCCTTTGCTGTAGTTCCTAGTGATAGATTCAAGTTTTTCATGTGCTATACATTCAGCCAATCAAAAAGAGAGATACTTCTTTGATTGATGTTTAAAAGTAGACTATGTGAATGATTTCATATCACCCCAATAATTATAATCCCAAATATAAGGAAGGTCTAGAATTGAGAGGAGTAGGTTGGGTTTGCTGTACCCAATTATTTATTGTGTGACATCTGATGGGTTTAGACAGTAGAACTAACTCACTTATTCTGTGGTAGATGTGGTTATTTCATTCTGTTTTTCAAAGCTGATATACATTGGAATTAATCTGTTATTAATCTAGCATTTTGAAGTTACACTTAAAAGTAATTTTGGTTAAATTGTGTTTAAGTAGTCAGAATAGGAAGAAATAAAAATAATATTTCTGGAGGGCAGGGGAAGTAACAGAAATAAAATTTAAAAGTATTTTGTTTAATTTATAAACTGGTAAATATAGATACAAATTCCATCAAATGAGATCACAAGCCATCCAAGCCAACTTATCCTATGATACTATTGTCCATGTCCTTGCATAGGATAATCATCTGCTCATATTGGACAAGAGAGAATAGTCCAGTGATATAAAAATAGGTTGGGGGCCTTTTCAAAGCATAAAGGCATCTTACCCATGCTGGGTTTGGAAATGGTATTTGAGCAAAACAGGACTCTTGATTAATTCATGATTAATACTAATTGACATAGAGTAGGGACCAAAATGAATAATTTCTCACATCTTGTCTCTCCATCATTTATTCTTCTTTCTCATGCTTTGGCTAAAGTAGCACAAAGGAGAAGAAAACCTTAACAGAACTTCTCATGGCTCTATTAGAAAGAAAATGGGAAAAGGAAAGCATAATATAAGGAAAAGGCAGAATATTATCAGGCTTAAGGCATCTCTCTAGAACACTCTTAATAGCTAACATTTATATAACACTTGGATGTTTTGAAATAATACTTTCCATATATTATCATATTTTACTCTCCCAATGATCCTGAGATGCAGGTGCTATTATCTGTATTTTACAAAGGAGGAAATTGATGTTCAGGGAGCTGTTACTTTCTAAGGGGTACACAACTGGTATATTGAACCTGAGTTGTTTTATTCAAATCCAATATTCTATAACCTATTACCCCATCTCTACCCTGAGCTAACCTTCTTTAACCCAATGCTGTTTTGTGAATGATGTTATACTCTATTTTTAAATTCAAAAGCTAATTCAGGATACAATTGATAAGAATTTTACATAATACTTAAAACAGAAGGAGATTGAAATCTATCTACTACATAATAAGCCTCTTTTGGTTCTAGTGAAGGCCATTATTTTTTTTCACATGTATACTTTATTCTTTCTGATTGTGCTGACAGACACATTTAGAATATCTCCATTAATATTTTCTGCTGTGGATGAACAAAAAGTCCTTTTTACATATGAGATGAATAAAGTGGGTGAGAAAGTCAGTATTATGAATTGTCCTTCTCTCTCCCACCAACGGGTTGCTTTTCATATTGAGAAAATTCCATGTGACACTGAATAATGTTTTTATTTTCTGAGAGAAGATGAACTTAATCTTAATAATGGTGGATGCTGCATAATTCTACAAAGTGTCCATTCTCATTAGAGAATCCTGTCCAGTCCTGCCTAAGAGGAATACACCAAATTCTGGGCTAGCTCAGCTCTACTTCCAACTGTCATGCTTTCCCTCTCATGTCATTCATCCCCAGGCAGATGTGCTTAGATATTCACAGCATTTACCGTATCTTTTTTAAAATTGAGAAGCAGAAATGTACAAATACATTTCACAAAATTTTCTATGAAGAGATCAAGGTTGGAAATAGTTGCTGGGAGGGAATGCCTAGAGCTGTGATTTCAATGATATAGAGAATGTTTAAGGAGAAAATTCTTCCAACTAATGAAGATCATCACCTTCTCTGCAGTGTAGCATTAGCAAGTTGCTTGGGGCAGTGAGAGGTTAAGCAATTGCCCAGGTTGCCCAGCCAGGATCTGGTATCCCCTGGCCTCTTTGCCACTCTACAATTACTTTAATGCAATTGTTATTTTTGTATTTATTGCTCTTTTGGCTTTTTCTAAATTTGCCATCACTTCTTACAAGTTTTTCCATGTCTCTAAATTCTTATTTGTCATTCATTATGGCACTAGTAGGAATCCATATATTCATATGCCATAATTACTGATCCCCTAATCCCTGGGCATAGGTCTCTATCCACCACATGGCATTGCCTATTGATACCATGATTGATCTTCCCAGAGCTCTAACAATTCAACTGGCAAATGTTAAGGAAGCAGGGAGAGCTGGGAAGGTAACCAATCTCATTGCTCTTTTCCATCCTTTAAAATGATGGTCCCCTCTTCCAGTATCTTTTATCTGAGGGAGACAGGAGCCATGAATGTGTGGTGAAGAAATATTATAAAGAAAACTCTTCTTCAAGGGGGAAGAATATTTTTAATAGTGAAGATGAAAATTTTTTGAAAATTTTAAAATCAATTCTACTTTCCCTTTCTTGTGCTAAAGAAGCCTCCCTTCTTCTCTTTTACTTATTGCCTTTTCTTCTCCCCATCTTTTCATCCTACCTCCTTTTCCTTCATGTCTCCTGCCCTTAGTCTGATAATGTAAGGAGAGAGAGACATAACATCATATCTCCAAGTTTCTTCAGAATTCTGGGAGCACAAGTGGAATTTTAGGAGGTGAGGAGGGAGAAAATGGGAAGCATAAACAAAATATTACCAAACCCAAAGCTCCTCTTCCCAGCCCTCTCCTCTTCACCACAAGTTAGTCTTCCCTCAGATTGACACATCATTATGCCTTTATAATTGGTGGCCATGGTGATATCAGATAAAAGTCATTGGCTAGTTGAGTGATATTACAAGGGGAAAAGAAAAGAATATATATGTATATGTATATATATATGTATAGTATATATATAGTATCCATAGATGCCAAATTCCACTCACCCACTGCAATGACTGAAGGGTAGTCTGGGACCCTTTACTGCAGATGTATATGGCCCTTTGGGGCAGATTTTTGTTGCCTTTTCATCAAATCAATGGATTTATTGGTATTAGCTCCTTCTACCACTGCAGATCAGCCCCTCTTCTGCAATTTATAATCTTAGAGAGTTTCCTGGAGCACTAAAGGGTGAGTTGACTTAAGAAAGAGATGGAACATGGGCCTAAGTCTCCAAATCAAGCTTGCTATCTCTAATACCAAGTTGCTTTTCCCTCAGGATGTAATAGGCCTTAACAAATGCTTGTTGATTGACTGATTGATTGACTGACTGACAGGAGAACATTATACAGGCTTTAGTCATGAGACCTTAAGTTCCTTAGCCTGCCTGTCATTCTTTTTCCTTCAGTCTTCACATGGTTTCTGTCTCAGCCATCATCACAAGCAATGACCCTTTAAAACTGAATGGCAAATCTATTGTCAGTAGAGTGGATTAGAAAAGGAATGCATTATATACACATGTGCTTTTGCATACATAAACACACACATAGGCATTCTGTATGCCTGTTAAATCATTAAGTAAAAAAATTCAATGAAGATTACTAGTTGTAAAAATAGGATTTTATAAAATTCCCAAGGTCTCTGAGAAATTTATATTGTAATTTGAAAGCATCAATAATTTAAAGATGTCAACTAGTATCTTTTTTGGCATCACGAACAGAATTCTCCTTTGAGCTCAGTGGAAAGACTAAGAGTCTCCATTATTCTTAATCCCTGGGAAATCAATGTCTTCATATAGAATACATCTCTTTTAAGAAGAAGCTACAATCCAAGTTGCCCATAAGGAAGAGAGGAGGATTGTGTTAATTTTCCATAAGTATTTATCCTTGGTTTATTTTTATTTTACATGAAAGAAAAACCATAAATGCATACAGATACATACATATATATGCATCTATATTATAACTTTCTATGTATAGTGCCAAAAGTGTGATGAAGTAGGAAGAAGAAAACCAAACTGAATTTCTGCTTCTAATATATTCTGTGTGATCCTGAACAAATCCCTTAATCCCTTAGAGTCTCAAATAATTTTCTAAATCATCAAAAAATAGACATATCGCCAATCCTCATCAGTGGAAAGAGCTCCCTTCCCAGATTTATGGGTATAGGTCAAAAACCAAAAACATATACATATACGTGTGCATATACATATATGAGTATATATACATGTGTATATGCTATAAAACTAAACAATGAATAAGAAAGTAAGAGAAGGCAGGGTGAAGGTAAAGTGGAGGGAATATATGAAACAGAAGGAAGAATGAGTGGATGGTGCCTTAATAATGAGCAGTGATTTTGCATCTTATAACCCTAAAATGTTAATCTTACTTACCTAGGAATGAGTTCTTGAATTTCAGTAACTGGAACAAAGAAAAGGAGATAATTCACTGAATAGCAGAGATAGAAATATATGAATGCATTTATGATCTTAGAGAAGAAAAAAGCATTAGTATTGGTGAATTTCAATTAAGGAAACAGTAAAAAAGGCTATTGAGCATCACTGTATAAATGGCCTTGGGCTGTGCCAAGTTTATGATGGGAATGGGGGGAGGGGGATGATGAAGCCATCCATTCTATAGAGACACTTGACAGTCATTAAAAGAAAAAAATTAAATTTTATATTTGTAAATTATGTGGATCGTAACACTAAATTGCAATGAAAGCTAAAATCAGCCATTTTTCTCTGAAATCCATTTCCCAATGCTGCCTAATTTTTCCTCTAAATGACCTCATTAAGCCAGTATGTCCAGATCTCGTTTATTTCTGTTTCCACCTTAATATTTCAAAAGTAGATGGGTTTTGTCACTTTATACTTTTCTGAACTACATCCCATGTGCTTTATTTCCTCAAATAGAAAATGGTGATACTTTGAAAATATGCAATAGAGAAAGAATATGATGAAATATGGGTGAATTAATTTTCTCATTGGAGCTGGCATGTTAGGTAGGAGGAGCAGCTAGCTTTTCTCTACCCATCACCCTTCCCCTCCCCCAGCTTATTATTTATGGTTCCTTTTCATTTCTCTATGGTATAGCCAAATTGGTGCATGTGCTATTCCTCCCACCTGGCATCCTATCTCCTACCTCCGCACCTTTACACAGGTCCTTCTCACTGCCTGGAATATTAGTCCCTCACTGTTACATCTTAGAAACTCTGGTTCCTTCAAAGCTCAACCCAATCATCACTATCTATGTGAGGCTTTTCCAACTCCTCTAACTATTAGCACTTTCCCCAAAAATTATCTTGTATTTATTTTCTGTATATTTTATATAAACTTACAAGTGCATATTTTTCCCCTGATAAATTATAAATTACTTACAGGTAGGAACTGTTGCATTTTTGTCAGTTCCTGCTACATAGTAGGTACACTTATTGATGGATAAGTGATTATATTGATGGATATATAGATGAGAAATGTTCCCCACAATGGCAAAATCAAAAGTTTGGATGAAAACCCAGGTGATTTGTGCCATTTACATCCAAATACTTAATAGACAGGTGGAAATTTGCATCTAGAGGTTGAAAAAAAAATTAGTTTTGATAATCAATCATCTTCATATAGATGACAGTTGAAGTGAGAATAATGTGAAATTTCCAAGAAAGAGAGTATATAGAGAGAAAACAGAGAAAGGTCAGATGACCCAAATTCAGACAACATCCACATTTTAGGCAGCTGGATGATAAATGAAAAGAATCCAGAGAAGCAGTCAGAAATAAGTAAAGGAATGGAAAGTTGGTGGAATGGATAGAGTGTTGCTGGATTTTGAGTCAGGAAAATTTGGATTCAAATTCTGCCTCTCACAATTTCTAGTTGTTTGAGTATGGGCAAAACCTCTTTCAGTCTCCATTTCCTCATTTGTAAAAGTGGGATGATAATATCAACAAGGCACAAGGTTATTATGATAATAATACCTATATTGCATAAGGCTATTATGAGACTCAAATGAAATAATAAATGCAAAGGTTTTGCAAACTTTAAAGTTTATATAAATGTCAATTATTAAGAAGGATTAAGACTGAGAAAAAGTCAATTGCACTTGGCATTTAGTAGGCCAGAAATCCAGACATATACATGCATTATGCAAAACCAAATCCAACTATTGTCTCAATACCTCAAGAAAGGGTTTTAGCAAACAGAATCAGGGTGTATTTCTCTTGATTTTAGAGCTCTGGATTTTAACGAATTTCCTGCAGATTAGATCCTAAGCCTGCTGCCAGCTAGACCTAAGTGTTTGGCCAGCTGAGACCCTGTCAAGTGTTTGCAGCCACCACTAATGGCAAGCTGTTAAATCAGTATGCTAATTGAAATTGTGAACCAGTTTTGTACCAGCTTGGGGCTGTTGAGTGATTTATGGGTATCCAATCCCAAGACATTTAAGGGATGGAATTGTTGGAGCCAAAAAAGAAAGGTGTGATTAATCAAAGGGGACTATCACTAAATGACTCCCTAAAACACTGCCTGGCTAAAGTAAGAACATGAATCTAATTCCATTTACTAAAGCAATTTTTTTTCAGGCAAAGCATACACTTGGACTAAGGGTACATTTGCAGCACACACTGAGATCTCCATTGCGTGACTCAGGGATACACTTAACATCTGGCTGCACTGGAGAACAATTCACTACCCTTTAAAGCAGTCCTTGGTTCTCTGAGGCTTTGCATCCTAGGGATTTGGGAATCTGCCCTAAAGAAATAGAGTAGCCTTGTTTGGATTCTTAAAAGCTACAGGGTGAGTCTCATTTTCCTTCCATGCTGAATATTTACTTTTCTTTCATTCTGTGACCTACTATGGCCCTTTTATTGAAATTGCTACGACTGAGGAATTAGGACATGATTATAGCAGTTTCTAGTATTTGCCCAAATAGAAGAGGGTCTTTTCAGTAATTGATAATGGTGATTCCCCTTCATCATTAATGATCTTATGGAGTCTTAATGCAGTCAGAGCCAGAAAGAGCCTTGTAAGGTTTTCCCCAGATTAAAGAATTGGTTGGAAATGGAACCTCCAGGGACTATGACAAGCCTGTATAAAGATATTCCCCCTTTTATAATGGGTCCCTCTCTTTCACTCAGATGGAAAGTGCAGCAGCTACTCATGAGCCCAATCCCCATTCTGGTCAGCAGCTTTAACCGGCTCCCTTTTTTTCCTCTGTGGAATGATTCATCCCTCTTCAGACAGTCCTCCACTAACTGGAGGTTCACCCTATTGGTGCTGGATTTAATGTGGACAATTAATCCTAAATTAAACTTTATTTTTGGCTCAGAATCCCCAAACTTAAATGAAGCCTTCCCCAGTAGCAAAGCAGCTAAATGGTACAGTAGAGTACTAGACTTGCAAACAGGAAGACTCATCTTCCAGAGTTCAAATATGGCCTTAAACATTTGCTAGCTGTGTGACCCTGGGCAAGTCACTTAACTCTGTTTGCCTCAGTTTCCTTATCTGTAAAATGAGCTGGAGAAGGAAATGCCCAAACCACTCCAGGATCTTTGCCAAGAACACCAAAGTAGCTTCAGACTCTGTCTCTGCATGCCACGGCAACCAGTCAATTAGGTGGGAAAGTATGGGGAGAGGAGTTATAGAGAATAACCAAAGCTCAGATCTTTACTATGATATTCACAGAACGTGTTTGTCAAAAAAAAAACACCTCCCTATCATTGAGATGTTTAACTAGGGGAAAGGAGTGAGAAACGGGAGAGGGAAGAGAAGAAAAAAGATGAACTGGGGAAATGGCAAAGGAAGTATGGAGAGAATAGATTGGTTTGTATACCTCAGGAGGACAGAGGGAGAAGGTTGGGAAAAAAGAGATATAAAATGAAAGATCCAAAAGTTAGAAAGAACTATCATTTTGATTCTGTCCTAAGTTCAGCAGCTAGATAGCCTAAGAGAACTAGAACCTGGAGTCAGCAAAATTGGGGTTCAAAATCCTGCCTCAGACACTTACTAGTTTTGTGATTCTGGGCAAATTATCTAACCTCATGATTTCAGTTTTTCCATTAGTAAAATGAGGATAATAAAAGGAATTATTTTACAGATTTGTTGTGGGAAAAAATGAGATTGTAATAGATAAAGCACTTTGAAAACCTTAAACCTATTATTATTGTTGTTAATATAGTAAGCATTTATTTTTAATATTTATTTTATTTTAATAAAGCACTTTGAAAACCTTAAACCTATTATTGTTGTTGTTAATTCAGTAAGCTTTTATTTTTAATATTTATTTTATTTTAATATTTTATTTTTCCAAATACATACAAAGTTAGTTTTTAACATTCACCTTTGTAAAAACCTTGTATTCCACATTTCTCTCCCTCCTCAAGAAAGCAAGCAATCCAATAATTAATCAAACATATGCATTCTTCTACACATATTTATTTCCACACTTGTCATGCTGCACAAGAAAAAATCAGATCAAAAGTGAAAATAAAACACAAGAAAATAAAAGCAAACTGTGAAAATACTATGTCTCCAGTATTCCCTGGATCTGCTACTCTAATAATCTTGATGCCCCCCTCAAAAAGAGGGGGAGGATTAAATTAATCTGATTTATTCTCTTCCTATATTCCTCTGAAGGGTTCAAGTGTCTTGAACAGATAGTTTTAACGGGGGTCCAGGAGCAGATCTCTGTAGAATTTGGAGAAAGAATCTTTTTATACCTCATGAGATTGGTTCCTCATCACTTTGAAACAGATTCCACTACTCACACAGTCAATTAATTTTCATACACAGCTTGGTCAGCACAAAGGAAGGAAAGATTGATGGTCATGGCTTCCTCAGTGTTCCAAATGTGAAACATCTTGGTAGCTTTGATCTTGGGTTCATAGTGGGACCAAGTAGTACAGACTATACATAACCATTCTCAATGTGCCCATTGTCCCTTCTCTCCTTGGTCACCTTGTGAGAACCTGAAAGAGACTTAACTTGCCCTTAATTAAATCATTCTGGCTTTTATTAACCACTACATCCTTATCATCATCACTGATAGTATTTATATTTAACTTCAAGGTTTGCAAAGCACTTTTCAAATATTATCTCATTTTATCCTCATAACAACCCTGTGAGGGAGGTGCTATTATTACCCTATTTTATAGATGAGAAAACTGAGGCAGCCAGAGGTTAAGTGTCTTCTCTAAGGTCACACAGCTAGTGTTCAAGGACAGATGTGACCTCAGATCTTCCTTAACTAAAGTCCAGTGTTCCATCCACTGTACCTCTCAGTTGCCTCTTATTTCCCTGAAGACCTTTAAGAAGGCATGCTAAGATTTCTTTTTTTCCAGGAATTAACATCAAACTCACTGATCCATTCTGTGAATAATAGACTTGTTTTGAAATACAAGATAATACACATATAAAAGCACAGGATCATGGTTTAGGGATGAAAATGGGATGGCACTTTATCTTGATAAACAGATTTTTAAAAATCTTTGGTTAGAAATATTTTATGCTCTGAGTTGGGTATATTGATGACTAATATAGAATGGAAATCCAAGATCAAGACCTTGGCAGAGATCCAAAATATTTGAAGCTTTTAAGTATCATTCCTCTCCTTATTCATTCTGAAAAGTGGGAATAAGAATGCTGACTCAACACACAGGATAATTCTATCCATCAAGTAATGACCTTGCTTTCAAAAAGTACACTATAATATAAATGTTAAAGAATTGCAAACACTTGTCTATATGGTAAAAAAGGCAAAATATCCATAAATGGCTATTAAATAAAAGCCAATGTGATTAAGTGTTTTAAAACCCTAAAGAGAAGAAATAAAAATATTTAATAAGGAATTTGCTTTGCTAAATAGATGTATTCCTGGAAAAAAAAAGTTTTTCCTTTACTTGAATCATATTTTCCTACTGACACGGTATGATTCTTAAAATGTTTCATCATTTCAGACCAGTCTTCCATCAGCTCTGGTTCCTCATATTTTCTGTCCCTTTAGGGATTTAGGATAGAATCCAAGCCTGTGAGGGACTGAGAGAGTACAAAAACTAAACCCCACATTTTGAGCTAACATTATTCTTCTGTGCAACGCTATTTTTTGCTGTCTATGTGTTCACTTCAGATTATGAGTTATTACTGTCTGTAATACCTATTTCCTTCTAATTGCCACACACAGACACATGCCAGCTAAGCCATAACAGATTGTTCTGTGCTAAGTACACGAAAGAGCAATCAAGAAAAGGTTGATTTAGACAAGTTAATTTAAGAAGAGGAATAATAGCTAGTAAATCTAAATTTTGATCGTCAACCTGGGTAAATGTTTACCAAAAGTGCAATTTTTTTCTTCAGATAGCACTGCTAAAAAAAATAGATCTTATTCAGGACCCCAAATGCCAAGTGATTATCACTTGGAGAACATTAATTTGACTGAACTTCTATACATGTATGCAAATAACTTTACCAATCAATTGTAGCTAGGTGTATGGTAAATATAGCAATGGCAGTCAGGAGGACCTGAAATCAAATTAAGCTTTAGACATTTACTAACTGTGTGACATTTAGCAAAGCATTTAACCTTTGTCTGTCTCAGCTTCTTCATCTATAAAATGGGGGATAATTATAGCATCTACGTCATATACTTGTGACAATCAAATGAAATAATATTTGTAAAGTGCCTGGCATATAGTGGGTGCTTAATAAATGCTCCTTCCTTTCCACACCTACTTTTTTTTTTTTTTTTTGCTGAGGCAATTGGGGTTAAGTGACTTGTCTAAGGTCACACAGCCAGGAAATGTTAAGTGTCTGAGGGCAGATTTAAACTCAGGTCCCCCTGACTTCAGGGCTGGTGCTCTATCCATTGCGCCACTTAGCTGCTCCCTCCACAACTACTTTTAGAGAGTGTTTGATGCTCAGAAGGTGAGGGGTAGGAAGGGGATGTTCAAAATTTTAAAGAAGTTCCTTCCAAAATAATGATAAATTTGAAGGAGGAAATAACAGATGCCTTGAAGGTCACCACATCAATGATGTGTTTTTAAAAAGTTTATCAGCAGATGATTTCAATCCTGCTTTATGACATTGAAAATCAAGTAAAATACATTGCTTTTTTGAGGTAAGAATACTGCAGAATCAGCCAGGCACTCAATAGTGATATTGTGTGTTCATGTGTGCATGTGTGTTCACAACTGTCACCGATGACCAATCACATTCATCGTGTACAGGTAATGGAGCCACCTTGAAATGTGAATAAAGCTCCAGGTCCAGCTAGGGAGAGAACGTTAGAATCCAGAGCAGTGGAGGGGCAAAGATGGTGTGGCTGAAGGGGCTCATCGAGTCACAATTTGCTCCTTCAAAGATAATTACACTATTTATTAAAAAGTTTATAAGAGGAAAATGAAAATTCTACATCATCACAAAAGGAGAGACAGCAGGGTAGTGAGCCCCAATACAAAATTAACACCATTAGAAGAGGAAGTATTCTCTCATTAGAAGGAAATTTATCTAAGAAGATCTGCTTTGACATTTTGAAAATATTAGATTTTGCCCCTTATTTCCCTCTTTGTCAAAGTAAAGCTTGGAGATGAAAAATATTGCACATAACATCAAATATAGTTATGTGTTTGTTGGTTTGGCTGACCTGCTGCTTTTCCTTTTTCTTTGTCTTTTTTGTTACAATGACTGGAAGGCTGAATGGGGAGAAGAGAGAAAGTCAGAAATGTAGGTGATATAAATATCAACAGAAATAATATGTTGATAGAATTTTAAGAGAAAAAATATTTTTAAAATAATAAAAGAATGGGGCAGCTAGGTGGTGCAGTGGATAGAGCACCAGCCCTGAAGTCAGGAAGACCTGAGTTCAAATCTGGTCTCAGACACTTAACATTCCTAGCTGTGTGACCTTGGGCAAGTCACTTAATCTCAATTGCCTCAGCAAAAAGTTAAAAATAATAATAATAATAAAAGAATAATAACTTATTGCTTTTCACTTTCAGCAATTTAATTTTGTTGTTCTCTTTATCAACAAAATAATGAGTTTGATTTCATATGCAAACAAAATTCATTGTTACATTCCTACAACGGCCAACACATAAATCAGGATAAAATGAAAGGTAAATTAGAAAATGCAAAATATAGTCCCTTTAAAAAATAATTCATAATAGATTTGATACCATTGTAACTTTAAGCCAATTTGAGAAATGTTTTTAATAAGATTTGGCTTAATGCACTATGACTAATTAATTAATTCCATCAGCTGCTTTTATTTGGCTTATAAGGAACTTGTTTTTAAAACTAAAAGCATTTTAAAATATAAAATGCCCACAGAGACAAAACAAATGCATTTAAGTTCATTAAAGTAAGAAATACCTCTTTAGCATAGCAGAAAGGCAAGAATTCAGGGCTAGAAATCCAAACACCATCCCTACTCCCCAACAACTTTACCTTTGGTCACCAGCTGCTGAGGCCACTTCAGACAATCAATCAATCAATAAGCAATATTATTATTATGTATCAGGTACAGCACTAAGCAATGGGGACATAAAAACAAGCAAGAGAAAGGCATGTCATTTAACTATTTTGGGCTTCCCTTACTTCTCTATAGAAATTAAATTAGAAAATTTTAAGCTTGAAGTGACCTTGAAAATTATTTTGTCATTGCTATTCTCAGCAATCCAATGATCCTAAAGGACTTATGATGAAAAATGTCATCCATAGTAGAACTGATTACATCAGAATACAGATTGAAGCATACTTTTTTTAAATCTTTCTCAATCTTTTTTTTTTGACCATACTATTCTTTCACCATACTATTTTTATGGAAATGTTTTGTATAACTTCATATTGGCCTTCTTAATAAGGAGTTGGGTAGGGAGAAAGGAAGGGAGAGAATCTGGAATCCAAAATTTTAAAAACAAATGTTAAAAATTGCTCTACAAAAAAAGGAAAAAATTGTTCTATATTGCTTACTGGAGAAAAAAATATTGATTTTTAACTCCCCCCCCCCCCAAAAAAATTATCTAGTCAGTGGTTCTTATTCTTGGGGTTTGGGGACTATTTTAAAATTTCAATATAGTTTCCTTTGTAATTCCATGTATGTTTATTTCTTTAAAAGCATTATTAAGAAAAGGGGTCCAGGATATACTAAAGAGTTAATAATAACCCCTGATCTAATCCTTCTTTTTACAACTGAGAAAACTGAAGCATAAGAGGTTGGGACTTGCTCACAGTGAATGACCTCCCTTAAATAATAACCTGCAGAGCTGGGATTCCAGAGTTCAGATCTGTTGATCCAAAATCAAAAATTCTTTCCCCAGTGTCACATTTAATCTCTGTGTCAAACTTTCCTCTGTTACAAAGGCCAACTGTCTGTGAGCCTCTCATAGTGAGGACATCCTGAAGTCCCTCTGCTATTATTATGTCATCACTGGTAAGCTGATGCTCGTTACCTTCTTCATCAGTACCAAGAGCCCTAACTGCACAGCAGCATCCAGCCAAGGCAATCAAGGACTCTGCAGAACAGCGTGGGCATATAAATCTGGGGGCTGCTGAGCCAGTCAGCCATGCAGGCAGCTCAATTACCTGCCACAATCCTTGTAATGAGATTTTCAACGTATCAGCTTAACATTAACCCTCACTGGGTGACGATGACATTTCTACACAATTAGAACAATCCCTTCTTGAGGTTTCGATTTGGTGGAAGGTTCCTCACACCTGCCATGTGTCTCCAGCTAAAAGTGAAGATTTGGTGTGAATAGTCAAACGGTTAGGATGTTGGTTTTTCTAATTTACTCATTGGTTGACTGTTAAATCTTGACAACCTGCTAAATAAATTATACTGACCATAAAGTTAGCAAGGATATATCCAGAAAGCATAGAACCATTGACTCAGAGCTGGAAAGGGCTTTCAAAAATCATCTAATTCAATTGTCCTCATTTTAAAAGAAAAAAGAAATCCAGATTAAATAAGCTGTCTGCTAATAAATTGTAGAATTTACATTTGAACCTTCCCCAATTCAGGATTCTTTCTGCTGCATCATACTGTAAAAACACAAAAAAAGGGGGAGGGAAGAAGGAGAAATATTACTTACTTAGCCTTTCTTGCCTTTATAATGCTTTTAGCTATTCTCCTTTCTCTGGCATGTATTTCCTTTGAGGCACATGAGGAACTTTCAGACCGAATCAGTATTGACAGTACCATGCTTCATATGCTATGGCTTTAAGTAGATTTGGGATCATGATAATGTGGCCAGCCAAAGCATGTTTCTTTTTCAAAATCTTATGTCAAGGAAGATTTATCAGCAAGTCATTAACCTTTTCTTACAAGTTATCATTATTTACCTTGTGCCAAATAAAATATCTCCAGCTCTCCCAAAAAGGAAATTTGCAGTGTGACATTTTTCTAGGAGTGCCCAGATTGGTGGTTCAGAAGAAAGATGCTATATGGCTGCTTTGCAAATAGGCTGGAATCCTCAGCCTCCTGATTGAAGTACACTTGAGGCATTGTTCTACTTTGGCTGCAGAATTCTAGACTAGATGGATATAGTCTCACTGGAAGAGGTCTGAGGCACCAGAACAAGCTTTAGCATTCCTTAGGTTTTGGACAGTGAAAAGTGGTGCAAAGAATGAAGGCTGATGGGGCAGCTGGCTTGTGCAGTGGATAGAGCACCAGCCCTGAAGTCAGGAGGACCTGAGTTCAAATCTGGTCTCAGACACTTAACATTTCCAAACTGTGTGACCCTGGCCAAGTCACTTAACCTCAATTGCCTCAGCAAAAAGAAAAAAAAAAGAATGAAGGCTGAATAGCTCAAGTTACATGAACAAGGCAGAAGAGTTCAGTTAACAAAGCAGAAGTCTGATTCTTTCTATTTAGATAGATACAGAGGGCAACTGATGATACAGTGGATAATGACAAGCCTGGAGTCAGGGAGACTCATTTTCCTGAGTTCAAATCTGACCTCAAATACTTACTGGCTGTGTGATCGTGGGCAAGTCACTTAACTCTGTTTATCTCAGTTTCCTCATTTATTAAATGAGCTGGAGAAGGAAATGTCAAACCATTCCAGTATATTTGCCAAGAAAACCCCAAATGAAGGGCAGCTAGACGGTGCAATAGACAGAGCACCAGCCCTGAAGTCTGAACTCAGATACTTAATACTTACTAGCTGTGTGATCCTGGATAAGTTACTCTAATTGCCTCATAAAATGGGATCACAAAGAATTAGACATATCTAAAAAAAAAAAACCAACAACGATGGATACAACTTAATCATCCTTAAGATCTCAGTTTATCATTCCTCACTTTTCAGTCTTGCTCCCCTTAACAGGGAAGATGCTCAGATTATATTGACACTGTCCAAGATATTTTTGTCTGAGTGATAAAGGATCAGAGTTAGCTCCTATTATGGCAGTTTGGGCTATGATATTAACCTCTAAGATTATAGATTTAATGCTAAAAAGGTGTTTCTAGAAATCAACCCCTTCATTTTATAGATAAGTAAACTGAGCTTCAGAAATGTTACATGACTTGCCCAAAGTTGCATGGGTATTAAATGGAAAATGTTGAAATTTGAACCCAGAACCTTGGACACCAAACCAGATGGTTCTGTGCTGATTTACTTTGAGTATTATTATCTACTTAACTTTCTGGGCTTTATATTACCTTACAAAACCTAATGTTTCTAACCTCATTTAACAATGATTTTGGTATAAGACATACCCCACAAAAGGTTCCTTTTGATCTATATTATTTTGTAATCATTTAATAATTGTCATTTCTAAAGTACTTTAATGTCTACAGAGTATTTGTCTCACAATCCTATGATTTGCTTTATTATTAAAATGTATTTGACTCTTTGTGACCCTGTGGCCAATGGTGTTTTTTTGGCAAAGATTTTGGAGTTTGCCCTTTCCTTCTCCCATGAATTGAGGAAAATGCAGGTTAACAGCTAGAAAGTATCTGAGTCTGGATTTGAATTCGGGTCTTTCTGACTCCATGATCAGGTCTCTATTCATTGAGTTGCCCCCATTCTGTGAGTAAGTAATGCAAATATTATTATTTTCATTTTATATGTTGGGGAACGGAGGCCCAGATGATTTGAGTGACTTGTATAGAGACAGAACTTGAACCCAGTTTTATTGAGACAGAACAGAAACTTCAGACTTCACATCCAGTAATTTTTATACCATAGCCACTGCTTCACAGATCCATCACTAACAAATAGGGCCAACAGTGTAATTTAGTTTCAGATATCTCCAATTGGTATACAGTAGACTTCTTAATCTCAAAAACATCCAAAGCACAATTAGTTATCTTTCCCCCTAAACCTTGACTCCCTTCTACTTTCTCTAGTAATGTACACCATCCTCCCAATCCCCAGGCTCACAACCTAAATGTCATCCTGAACTCCTTGTTACCTCTCACTACATATCCAAGCTGTTGCCAAGGTCAGTTGACTTCATCTTTACAGCATCTCTCCTATATCCTCCCCCTTCTCTCCTCTGACACTCAGACTCTCTGACAGGTCCTTGTCACCTCATGTATCTATTATTGCAATAATCCACTGGTGGGTCCGTCTGCCTCAAATCTCTCCCCATTTCAATCCATCCTCTACTCAGCTACTGAAGTGATTTTCCTAAAATGCAGGTCTGATCAGGTTTTCCTACTACTAATAAACTCTAGTGGCTTCCTTTTGCCTCTAGGAGCACATACAAACTTCATAATTTGACTTCCTCCTCCCTTTTCACTCTTCTTATACCTTATTCCCTGACACAGACTGATTTAATTCCATCCTGACTATTACCTGAACAAGGCACCCCATCTATTTGTCTGTCACCCATGCCTGGAATGATCTCCCTTCCCAATTCCTACTACTGATCTTTCTGGCTTTCTTTAAGTCCTAGCTAAAATCCTTCTTTCTACAGGAAGCCTTCCCCAGTGTCTTCTTAATTCTAGTGCCTTCTTTCTATTAATTATTTCCTATTTATCCTGGAAATATCTATTTGTTTGCATGTTGTCTCCCCCATTAGATTGCAAAGTCTTTGAGAATAGGGACTGTTGTAGGCCTCTTTTTTTGTATCCCCAGTACTTAGCACAATGCCTAGCATTTAGTGAGTCTAATAAATGTTATTGATTGATACAGTTGACGTGAGAGCTTAGGGGCAAACTTGGAAAGAGATATTAGTCTAATATCCAAGAGGTAGAAAGATCCTGAGACATGAAATGATGGTGGGTAAACAGAAAAGCTAAAATACT
>JAJPUD010006850.1:43268-73430 GCA_023553655.1 Myrmecobius fasciatus | reverse complement strand
TAGTTGCTTCCACCTATTAAGAAAGTACAAATGTTATTAGAACTCCTAAATTTGAATCCCTGGAAATTTTTATGACCCCATTTGGAATTTTCTTGGCAAAGATAGTGTAGTTTGCCATTTCCTTCTCATTTTACAACTGGGGAACAAGGAAGGAAGGAAGAGGGGAAAGAGGAAAACAAGAAGGAAAGAAAGGAAGGAGGGAAGGAGGAAGGAGAGAAGGAAAGAAGGAGGAAGCAGTATTGGCCAACTGGAACTGGCCAGTTGAGTCCCCATTGAGGTGGCTTCTGCTACTCATAGACTGTTGTCTGTCCTTCATTCTCCCTGAGTTGAAGTGTGGTTATAAGTAGAATCATCTTGCCTATTTTCTGTTCCCTCCTAAGTGTTCCCCACATCCCTAGAGCACCAGATAGCTTCCCTGGGCTTTTTGCACTTGGAAGATGTGCCTGCTACTCCCTGGCTTCCTTCCTCCTCCTTGCTGGTTTTTCTTTTTTAGAAAAAGAAGTAGCCACAAATATAAAATCTGAATTCACCACAGTATCAAATATGTATCTTCACAGTAAAGGGCAGCCTGAAGAGAGTTTTGTGAGACTGAGAAGTATAATATTTGATACTGATTTTAAAAATAGCCTGGTTTTCTTTAGATAGACCCTATTCAATATGTGCCATTTCCCCAGTTTTCCTTGAAAGTCTTCAAGTTTTAATTTGATCAGTGTTGGATTTACAGAGTTGAATCTTTGAAAATAAATATTGCTATAATTTCCTCCATTCCACCCAGATCTTTGCCAAGAAAACCCAAAAGGGGTCACAAAGAGTTGGATACCACTGAAATCACTAAACAACAACAATCTCCAGTCCCACTTCTGAATCCAAAATAATTCTCTCAAGGCTTAACATCTCTCAGATTTCTTCAAAAGCTTATGTAAACCAAGATCTCCACCTAAACCTCCCATCATTCTCCCACTTCCATTCTATCTAGTCTCAGAGCTAACTCTGAGTCTAGAGACTTATTATTCCCAGAATAAAAATGATTCTATATATATTCATGATAAACCTGGCATTATTACAAATGTCCCCATAGTAGGAATTATTCCCTTTTTCCTGTGATATATTTTAATTGTATCTTAATACAAGTGAATATGTAATTAATTTTCGGTACAATATGTTCCAGAAGCTTTTATATATCAAATGGAGAAAAAAAAATGCTAACTTATTTGGAACTTCAAGTGTGGGTTTTTCAAGAACTGCAGATAAAGAAGACTCATTGATTTTTCAAATGAGCTGCTTTCCTCATTGGGCTTGGCAAGAGTTGGAAATAGTATATATTTATAAATATGTCCAACTGGAGCAGCGTCAGAGCAGCCTATATTTGTGGACAGCTTCTTTAGCTTTTAATGCACTGGGAAGATTGGGGAAGGTCAGGGGCTGAAAGCATTGGCTGGAGCCAGACATAATGTAAGCATTTCTTAAATTTCAGCCTCAGCTTTATTTATGTAAATGTTTCCTGACTGATGGCCCTTCAACCTTTTCAGGGAAAATTTCCAGTTAGATAAAATTATAGAGGATGGTAGTAAGAGGAAAGGATAGAAATGCCCTTTCTTTAAACATCAAATGAAGAAGAATCTTTTTGCCTTACCATATATTGAAGCAAATTGGAGTCTCAAAAGTTTTAGTATGTAAAGCTCCCTGATGGTCTTTCCATAACCTTCAAATGTCTCTGTCACTTCATAGAATAATAGGTCTAAAAGGGAACTAGAGAGAGTTAATCCCCTCTTAAGAGAGATCACATCTAATCATTCTGGATAAAAAAAATTTTTAGAAGCCCCCTAGAGAATGGATTTCACCCCCATTAAGATCAACAACTTTCACCCTCAAGAAATCCTCTCATTATTAAGAATTTCTTCCTCTATTTAGCCTCAATTTCTCACCAATTAGCTTAACACTAATTTCTTTGTTCTATCATCATAGTGTTGGAAGAACAGCTGGTCACTTTTATTTAAAACTATTATTTAGTCTCCTTTATTCTGTCTCTAATTTATGGTAAATGAATGTGATTAGCAATCTTTCAAATTCTCTCTCAGTAGCTAAGTGGAATTCTTTATTGTATCTCCTCTGGAGTTAGTTATTTCTTTGTTCAGAGAACTTTAAATCTTTAACAATTGTTTTTCTTTAGAATGTTGGAGTCATTGTATAAATTATTCTTGTGTTTCTGCTTCCTTTCCTCTCTTTTTTTATACTACCCAAGATTCTCTGAAATTGTCATGATTTCTGTTTGTTTCTGGTTGATTTTTTTTATTTTTCTTCCTTAAATACATAAATTATTTTGTTTTTACAGAACAGCAATATTTCATCACATTCATATAAAATCATTTTTTCATCCATTTCCCAATTGATGGATATCTTTAGTTTCTTAGCTTCATCTTTAGTCAATATCCTTAGTTTCCACATCTTTTTTTTCTTTCCCTTTTAATCTTCTTCCCTTTCAGGATCAGAAAGTTTTTGCTTATGATTATTCCTCCTAAGTGAAGGAAATAATGTTAGGGCAATGTCCTAGAAAAGAAGAGAGAGGTTGAGATCAAAAGTAAAATAGAGAGGCTGATTTTAGCATGGAGAAAAACCACCCCTTTCTCAGAAACAAAAATAAAAGTTAAGATCTCTGCAGAGATAGAAGGATGGAGGAAGAAAGAAAGAACTCATAATAAATGACCGCTTCTCAGCAAAGAAGCAAAATATGTGCCAAGAAAAAAAGAAATGATGGAAACATTTACCACATAAGAAAGCAGAAGAAAAAGTAAGGAATAGCCATTGTGAGAATGTGATAAAGAGTCAATGAGGAAATAGTAAAACAATTGCCATTCACCAGTGATGGCCCAGTTGTGATTAAATAACAAAATTTTAATAGGTTCATCAATTACAATGTTCAGCAGCATACAAATGTGAGCAGCTTTGAGGACAATCTAGATTTGAGGATTGTCAGAACTTCGGACAAAGGGGCAAAGGAGTCAAGAGTAACAGATAATGTATAAAAACTATAGGACCAACAATGTAAAGAGAAAAATGAGACCAGAAACTAAGAGAACAGCAAATGTGGTGTTGTTACAGTGAAAATAGAAATAGCTATAGAAGGATTGAGGCAAAGAAAGAGATAGAAGGATAGGAGTTTGAAAAGTCTGTACTCTTTCCACTATCACTCAGATCTTGGGCCTATTTTTAAAACTCTTCAGAAAAGACTCTTTCAGAAAGAAAGAGGATGAGTTCTGTTTGGGGATTTGTGATATCTACAGCCCCCCTCTCCCTTTTCCAGAATTTAATGACAAGTTTCATTGTCCAGATTTTATCCCCATACTTTTTCTAATACTTTCATCTGCACATGTGCATGTTTTTTGGGCTGGGAAGAGGGATTCCCAATGAAGCCATCCTGGAAAAGTCTCCACCTCAAAACTCAGGTGAGATCCAGGCCACATGGACATGCTGGGAACATTCAAATGCTGAGAGTTCATGAAACTGGGTTCTACAGGCCTGTAACATGTTACTAAGATCCCTCCCAGTTCTAAATCCATGATCTTATGATTCTAATTTTATTTCTTTGGACAAGTTAGGATTGAGTAATTAAATAGGTAGAGAGAGAGAGAGAGAGAGAGAGAGAGAGAAATAATAAAAACTAAGAAAAAACACCTCTTCAAGCATCTTATGAAAGCTGACCATAGACCCTCATTTTCCCCATGACATGTATCAAATGCTCCCAGAGTGCCCTCAAGTGTCAATATAAGATTAGCACAAGAAGTTTCTTTTTGATCTATCCCCAGAAATTTATTAATTTTTAATTCAACAATTCCTATTCTTCTACTCAAGCTGCTTCTTAAATTTGTTGCACATGAATAATCAACATGAGACAGGGGATAATAGAGAGGGGTTGGGGTTAGTAGGGAAAAGCCTTGTAAGATTATTTTAAAGTCCTTTTCTTCTAGGAGCTTTGATGCAGCTAGTCAACTAGCACTTGCAATCATTTAATGTTAGCATTTATTAAGCACCTATTATGTGTCAAATACTTTTGAAGTTACTGGAGATACAAAGGAGCAGCTAGGTGGCTCAGTGAACAGAGTAATGGGCCTGGAGTCAAGAAAACTCATTTTCCTGACTTCAAATCTAGCCTCAGACATTTACTGCCATTTGACCCTGAGCAAGTCACTTAACACCATTTGCCTCAGTTTCCTCATCTGTAAAATGAACTGGAGAAAGAAATGGTAAATCACGTCAGTATCTCTGATAAAAAAAAACGACAAATGGGGTCAAAAAGAGTCAGACATAACAGAAAAAATGACTAAGCAACAACATATCACTTCCCTTCATGGAATATACATTAAATGCATCAGTGTATAAGATTCAAATACATCTCCCTCACTGATAGAGATGCCATATATGGTAGTGGAAGGAAGCTTATACCAACTACCTAATTTTACAGATTTGAAAACTGGATCCCACAGGTGTAAAATGACTCACTTATAAGTACCCAGATCATAAGAATCAGGGACAGAACTTAAAAGCAGGTCCTCTGACTCTACTGTCAGTGTTGTTTTTTTCTCTTTTCCCTACTCTGTCTCAATTAAATTATTCTTAAACATAATGACTATTATCTTTCCATTGAAGCATTCACTGT
The DNA here is from genome assembly GCA_023553655.1 of Myrmecobius fasciatus. NCBI lineage: Eukaryota > Metazoa > Chordata > Mammalia > Dasyuromorphia > Myrmecobiidae > Myrmecobius > Myrmecobius fasciatus. Next base: position 68,776 of record JAJPUD010006850.1, on the reverse strand, counting down.
TTGAAAGAGAGAGAGAGAGAGAGAGAGAGAGAGAGAGAGAGAGAGAGAGAGATCCATTTCACTTTTCCAGGGCTAAGAAATGACCTTTCAATTAATGGCTCTCCAGAGCCATTTTGGCACAATTATCAAAAATCTACTCTGCTCTCTATTTATTGTCTGATATGATGCTTGGAACTGCATTTCTGATAAGTTCAGGGGGTGATGCTGAATGAGGAAATGCTGTAATTATGGAGGATGCCATAACTCTGGAGTTTGGTTTTTGTGGTGTCTTGGCCCAAGAAAAGTATTCCCAGGATGCCATGGGACTACTTGTTACCACTGACAGCAGCAGCAACTTGGACACCCTTTCCAAGTTCAAGATTAATGACTAGAGGAGATGGTATTTCTAGAGAGCAAAGGTGAAGTTTAAGTCTGGGTAGTTGTATGACATTTTAAGGGGAAAAGAAAAAAAAACAAGGAGAAATAGCACTTGTATCTTTCTTGCTGTATCATAAATCAGGAAAGAGTAGAAGTGATTTGGACTCCATCCAACAATATGCCTGAAATGGGATCTAAAGTAGAGCTTCAGATAATCTAAATACTGCATGTTTGACGGCCACCCTTAGAAATCTGCTCCTGTAGTTGAATAATTCCCAACTGAGTTTCCAACTTCATATTAAAAAACAAAATCCAGGGTATTATGTTTGCATTTAAATTGCACCCTCCTTTCCACTGATAACCAAACTTGTTCTGCTCTCACTGGGGAGAGTTTTTTGTCAGTATTTTCTATTTGGGAAAAGAAATGAGAAAATGCTCCTGGGGAACTCTGGAGAATTGATCTTTTCCAGTGAACCGACTCCAAGGGTATCCTAAGAGCTTTTGCAGAGAACCAGGAAGGAGATCCAGGTCAGAACCCAAGAGCATAATCAAGGTGAAAGAGAACCAGCGAGAAAATATAGCCATCTTAGAAGTGAATCACAGCCATTTGATGTGAGTTAGTTGATTACTTCTCACTCACTTTGACCTCAAGAATGAACAATTACTACAAAAGTGTTGATCAAAATAAAGGCCTATGAGTCATTTAGGATGATGTCAGTTGTTTGCATTTTGGAATATTCTCCCCAACCTCTACCTTTCATTTCATTATCTTAGCCTGATAAAAAAATTTAATGCATTGTGATTGATATTATTTTTTTAAAATGTAAAGAAGACAAGACAATAAGGTTAGAATTTTGTTTGAAAACCACAAACAGAATAATTTTGAGATCTATAGGTTGAATTTATTATATTCTTTTAAAATGGGAGCAAATGCATAATAGACATCTCTAGTTTCAAATGCAATCCTCTTTTTTTCTGTTATATTCATGTGAAATGTCCATGCAATGATGGCTATGTGAGTTGAGAATGAGAGATATACAGAAAATGTAAAAATGATATAATTTAGCATAGTAACTGGCTGGATAGGTGGGATGAGTGAGAGTAAAGGCTCAGGTTTGGCATTGAAGTTACAAGTCTAAAGACTGGGAAGTTTGATAGGGGGAGAATTTTGAGGGAAAAGAGGATGGGTTCTGTTTGGGACATGTTGGGTTTGTGATACCTACAATAGTCAAGGTGTCAAAAATACAAATTATATTATCTAACTGTAGCTCAGAAGAAATATTAAAGCTGGCTCTTTGTGGAGAAACAGCTGGGTGGCTCAGTGAATAAAATATTGGCTCTGGAGTCATGAAAACCTGAGATCAAACATGGCCTAAGACACTAGTTGTATCGCCCTGAAAAGTCTTTTTAACCTTTATTGTCCTTAATCCACTAGAGTAGGAAATGGCAAACCATTCCAGCATCTTTGTCAAGAAAACCCCATGGACAGGACTGGCATGCTATGGCTCATGGATTCACAAAGAATCAGGCATGACTGAATGAATGGCTAAACAACAACAAATCTGTGATTAATGTACACAAATATAATAACTGAAGCTATGAGAACTGAGGAGATAACCAAGTGAGATAACAGAACAGAAAAAAGAAGATGAAACATTAAAAATTCTTGAAAAATACTCACAGTTAGTGGGTATAACATGGATTTAAAAACTAGGAAAGCAGACAAAAAGGATAAAAAAAATGATCAGAAATATCCAGTGTCATAGAGAAATCAAGAAGGATGACTTGCCCAGTCACACACCCAAATATCTGAGATTGGATTTGAACTCAGGTCATCCTGACATTAGCTCCATTTCTCTATCCACTGAATATTAGTCTATAGTTGGTTCTTGGGTTTGTAACATATATATATATATATATATATATATGAGTATATAATATATACATATATGTAAGAGAATACTTAAGTATATATTTTGCTATAAAATAAAAAGATTTTTTTTGTTGTTGTGGATTATGGAACCAGACTAACGGCTTTATAGTTACAACTCATATATCCCAGAGAATATTTTGGTAGCATATATTGCTATGGAGAACTTCTATTCCCCAAATCAATTTTTTTCTGGTTAGAAATATTGTGATCATTCCGCCTTGCCATAATACCAGAAATATGACATTCCCTAAAACCTATGCATCTCTGTATGTAAAAGAAATTTCCAACGGAGTTTAGATTTAAAGTATACATCTTTTTACTGTCTGCTTTTTTCAAATATTTGAACATTTTTTAGTCAGTGGGATACTGAGAGCTTCCTGCTTGGATGAATGTCTTGTATGCTGAAAGTAATAAATAATCCTGGAAAGGTTACCATCAGTCACTTTTCATCTTCAGTCCCACTTGTTGAAGAAATTTCATTTCTAAATGACCCAGAAAAATAAGCCAATGTACTTTCTAAATTACAAAAGCATTCAGGAGACCAAAAAATCAAATTGTCCAGACTGAAGATTGAAGATGTTCTTGGGGCTGATGGTCAAGATGAGAAAAAATACTTGGGAGACTGAGATATACTTGTTCAGTTTCCTTGGTTTGTCCCTCATTGTCTATGTTTAGAATGGAATTACTAAACTGTGGAAATGGGAAATAAATATGTTATATTTTGTGATCAAGAAGAAGAAAAATTCTAATTACTCATTATTTTGTTATCCTACCGATAGATGATTAGTGTAATCAGTTTGAAAATTAATCTTCACCCCTAGAGCTATGAATTCAGGTTGGATTGTACCATTAATGAAGGTATGTTTACTTTACTAGACAGATTCCCTACTAAGTAAATCTACCCAGGCTACTCTGCACAACAACCAGCAATAATTCATATTTTTATGTGGCTCCTAGGTCTGTTCTTTATAATACAGAGTTTAAGTAGGATTGCTATCACAGGCTGAAACACTATGTATGGAAATGTCACCTGGAAACTACCAAAGGAGGTTCTAGCACCTAACCACTAATATACATGAACATGATAATCAAGGGTCACTACACTAAGCTATCACAAAGAGAATGAATTAACATTAAATATAGTTACAACTAAAATTCCACCCGTCTTATCTCCAAATTTCCTATGTCTCCCTCTCTGTTGTAATTTCCCACAAAGGAAAAAGATAACCACTCTTTTCAAATGACTGCCATATATTCTGTGAATTAAAGCAAAAGGCAAAAGGAGCCTGCTGTTATCTTCAAAAGAGATTATACAGCTGTATTTGGTTAAGACCTGTCCATATCTCAGACTAACTGGGTGTCTTACAGTTCCAGTTCTCACCAGGCATTAATATTTGATGTGAATATTTGTAACTATTTTAAGCTGATGATTGTGTTCAGAGAAAAAGCTGTTTTTTCTACAGAAAAAGATAGAAGTTCCTCTCATTTCTCTAACTCCCTTAGATGTGTTGATTATTTGAGTATATTAACAACAAAAGTATCTGTATCCATTTTCCACAGTGGATTTTGGTTAACCAATTGCCTCATGAATGAGGACAATACATGAGTAATGATTCCTCTCCTTAGACTTTCCCATATGACATTTAAGATTTTTCTTTAGAATTCTGATCATCAAAAAAAAAAAAAAAAACCCACAAATAATTGAATATTTTATGTTTTTAAGATGTGTTGCTATAGTGTTTCATAGGCACCATTATTAATTTTTACCTCATTCTGATTGTTCTAGATTGGGTCTCAGGCCTGATGCTTCAAGTTTCAGGATAGGGAATAAAATTAGGTACTTGGGGAGTAGATTTACTTTGCCATAGAATAGAAAGGATACTCAGCATGGATATAGAATCAGTTATCCAGAATCACTCCACTCATCCTAACATGAAAATGCACTTGGTCAGCAGATTGTTTATAGTATGGTAATAATATGACATCCACCATGTCTGAAGGTACCACCTTCTCCTGGGCTTTTGACTAGAAAGTTTCATGAATAGGTCAAGTCTTAGCCCCTGAACTAATTAAATTTCAAAGACAGTTGAGTTGAAAAACTTGAGGCACTAGAAAGTTATCAGTAGGGCCAGAAAAAGACTTGAGTCCTTATCATTGAAGCCAACCTTGTTTAATTATAACAATCCCTTATTGTTTCTATAATATAGGTAGGTTAGCACTGTGAACAGAATAATCAGTGGAGCAATCAGTCATAAAATTTGGTTTTGAATCTTTCTTCCATCCCTTACTAGCTATGAAAAGTCACAACTATTAATTCAGTTCCTCCTCTGTGCCTTTTTTACAACAGTTTATACAGTCTGAATAACAGTTTATACAACAAATATTCCCCTCCACAAAAGCTTTTACTATCTACTTTAAAAGTTGTCATGAAGAAAACATTTTGTCAAGGTTAAATATTACTAATTAGATCTGTGATCTCGCCTGTGTGGATACATTATAGGGTTGTTGTGAGCAAAGAGAATATCATGCTACATAAATGTGAGAAGTATGATTGCTATATCTTCCCCTGATGCAAACTGCAATCCTTTCTTGGCTTCCAAAAATCCATCCAACATCCTAGAGACTTCCTAAGACTTTTGAAATATCTCTACTAGAAATGACACTCCATAAAGACAGAAACCATATTTTATTTATAATGCTATCAGCACACAGTAGTTATTTAATAAATGTTAAATGAATGAATGATTATATAAACAAATATTGCCAATGTAGTCCACGGACTTTTCATGTCATATTCTCCCCAATGGTAAACTCTACCTTCTTTACAGGTTGTATATGTCCTTGATGATCCCATTTGCCTCATTGTTTAAGCAGTTAGGTGATACAATAGACAGAGATTGCCTGGAATCAGGCAAACCTGAGCTCAAATTCAGTCTTAAACATTTATTAGTTGCAGGACAAGTCACTTAACCTCTATCTGCCTCAGTTTCCTCAGCTATAAAATAAAACCTTTTTCCCAGGGTTGTTGTGAGGATCAAATGAGATATTATATATAAAGTATAAAGCACTTGGCATTTTGCCTGGCATATGGTAGAAATTACATAAATGCTAACTTCTATCAGAATAATTATTTCCCTCTTCTACAGTCCTCAGAGGTAAATGCTGTATTTTACTTTGACCCACCATATATTTTCCATTGCCTTATGCATGATCTGCAGTTTTGTTTCTTCCAAAATCATGGTTTTTCCTATTCAAAATCATTTCATATCACTGGTAGAGTATTGATATTAAAGAGATGAGCTTTTATTGCACTGAGCAGCATTACATTGACCTACTTCCCTCATCTCTTTGATCTCCTTCTTCCTCTTGAACCTTGCTCTTTTTCTTCCCTCCACCTTTCTCTTCCTCCTACTTCATTTTATCCAATGAGATTTTGTGTATGTATATATATGTGTGTGTGTGTGTGTGTTATTGCAAACCTTATTATACAGTGTGTTGCAACCCTTAAAGCACTTCATAAATGTTAATTCTCCCACTCCTTTTTCTCTTTCTTCTCCTCCTCCTCCTCCTTCTCCTTCTTCTTCTTCTTCTCCTTCTCCTTTTCCTCCTTTTCCTTCTCTTCCTCTTCCTCCTCTTCCTTCTCCTCATCCTCTAGAGTTTTAAAAGCATTTTCATATACATTATCTGGTATCACAACTACCCTATGACTTGAGCAGAATGAATATTACATTTTACAGAAGAGAAGATTGAGATTTAGATTCAATGCCTTACCTAAAGTTGCATGGCTAAAATGAGTCAAAGCAGGGACCAGCACCCAAGTCTTCTGCCTCTTTAATACTTTTATCTTTACCTTGTGCTGTCTGTCTACAAAAGGACTCTATCAGAGAGGTGAAGGGCCATTCTCCTTTAGCTATGGAAGCTGGCTAAAAGTTGACAAAAAGCCTTCACCATTTAACCCTTTAATTACTGTAAAGCCAATTAATGAGGACTGATTGTTTACTATAATAGTTTACTAAAGGTCTTTTCTTGCATTGAATCTGCTTTCCCCTTTGCTTAGCTGAATTCAGAAAGGAACTATATGAAGTGACATTTTAATGATTATTTTAATTATATAAAAAAGAGAAATCAAATTATCATCTTTAAAGGAATGACTCATTAGCACCATCTTGCTCCCTCTTTATTTTTTTTTTGGGGGGGGGAAATATAAGAGGGGAGACAAAAAAAGTATCATGCTGATATCAAAGAACAACCTAGGTTATAGCCCTGTTCTTTTTCTGTGTTTGTAATTTTCATCTTGTCCATCTGTCAAATGCATGCTTAGCCATTCAGAAAATGTAATAGTTTGACAGTCTAAGTACTCATCACTAGCTGCAGTAGCAAGCCTTTATTAAATACTTACACTGTTCAAGACACTCTAATAGTCAGCTACATGTTGGGTGACTTTAGTTTTTCTTTCTCTCTCTGTCCCTTCTTTTTCCTTGTCTTAATTCAGAAAAATAGCATTTCAGTTTTAAGAGACTTTATGTCTTGGGAAGGATAGTAATAAAAAGCTCCTTTTAAAAAAAAGAAAAGAAAAGAAAGTCATATTCTCTTTGTCTCTTACTTCATGACCTAGCTGAACATTAAAAGCTTTTGAAAAGCTCTTCAAGTACTGAACACTGCTGGGTGTAAGGTCTATCTTATCTATCAGAGGTGCTCAGTGAATATTTCAAGATCTCTCTATCACTAATCTCAATAGCCATTCTGGAGCATTCATTAAGTCTTTGTTGTGTGCTGTGAACTTCAAAAACCTAATAGAAATGATTCTTATTTTTTAAGAAAGGTTCTTCCACCTCATGTTTCATGACACCTAGACTATTACTATCATCTCCAATTAACACAAAGGACATCATAAAATTCTTGAAATGAAAATAATTATACTTCATTTGAATGCAAGCATCAAATCCATGCCTCCCTGTAGCCTGTTTAAGCAGAAAAAAAAGATATAGGTAGAAAACTACTAATGATTCCAGGTGCCATTATTGATAAACTGTAGTATTTCTTGATTTTTTAAGCTATGATCAGTTTTATCAATCCTACCAGTTCAGACCTTCTAGAATTGAGGCAACAGGAACTTTTTAGATACACTAAATTAAGATTATTGGACCAAACTAATAGCCTAAGAGAAGACAAGAAGATTTGCTGAGTACTTATTTTATCCTTCATTTAAATCCTATGCAAAGCTCTAACCTATAATCACCAAAAGGCACATTGGCCCAAATTCAGTAATTATGCCAAAGAGTTTTCTAATGAACTGGAAGAGTAACATAAGCCTCAAGGATGGACAGGAACATCTGAGGAAAACTGGTTCTTTGTGTCTTCTCTGAAAAGCCAGTTCTGACTTTTTTAAGTTTACTTAATTAAATTACTTCTCAACATCTTTATAAGGAAGGGATCCTGAGAGATGTAGAGGAAGCTTTTTATTACTATCCTTTCCAAAACATAAATCAAATAATTAACATATATACAGTTATTTTTGTGTTTCTCTTTGCTACTGACAAGAGGTCACATCTGTACATTCTAAATAAATGGTTGTGCTTAACCAAGAAGCTGAGAACCATTGCATTAGTGGCAAAAGAGACTGAGAGTGGGGGAGAAGGGACTGATGAGGGACTGGGAAGGATTAAACTGCAGGGCAATAAGGACACTCCTGTCAAGTAGGAAGGGATCAGCAATTACAGACGATCTCCCAGTTCTGCATCATTTTCAGGTTTAATCTTTCCAATAGTTCTATTTCCCCCAATTATTCCTAGAAACTAAGACCTTTAGCGCTGTTGTGGCCATAACCACAATGCTGAGGCTTATTTTGCCTTCTTGTTTTTTCCCTTTGCTTAGCTAAATCAATACTGGAACTTTGAGAAAAGTTTTACTGGATACCCAAACTCAGTAAAAAGTTGACCTGTGATTTCTTTGATGTAGATTAACTCCCAAATGAGTTATTACCCTCTCCCAATGCAGATGGGCATCTACCACACAACTCCCAATCATAGGACATTGCCTAGTATGCTGAGAGATTAATAAGTGACTTCCCCAGAGTGACACAAATAGTATATACCAGAAGCAGGTCTTCCTGGCTCCAAGGCTAGTTTTCTATTTACTGTCCCATGCAAAGCAAAGAAATGAAAAATACTTCATTAATTTATACCAAAGAATATATGACAACCACAGATTGGCCAGTGGTCATGGCTTATACAATACCCATTCTTATCCACTAACTCAAACCTTTCTTAGATGAGTTCTAACTTAAAGTCCTTTTTTTAGCCATTTGGCATTGGCCCTCCTCCTCACCAAGGATGCTTACTGAGGAAGGATTAATGGGCCAGTAGTTAATGGGACAATGATTCATCCCTGACAAGAAAGATCTTCATGGGCTGTAGGGATATGTTAACCCTTCAATATACATTGTAGATATTGTCATCTGGCTTCATTGTCACTTCAATTCTCATCTCACCAAGGCTAACAGGTTTCAAAAACTAGTATTAGATTTAATACTGGATTAAAAAGCTAGTATACAAGTACTAAAGAATTCAGCTAGAATGAGGCCTTTTTTTCATATTCCATCTTCTTGCCAACATGGAAATTTAATTTATGCATACAGTGGCCCAGCTAAACCAAGCTATTTGTTTTCCATATGTAATATTCCATTTCCTACCTCTCTATCTTTGTATGGGGAGAGAGAATGCTTTCCCTTTTTGCCTCATGCTATAGCAAGTGTTATCTCATAAACCCTGGCAATATAAGTGCTATTATTATTCCCATTTTATACTCGAGGTCACTGAGGTAAACAGAATTGAAATGAGTCACAAAGCTATTAAATATCTGAGGTTGTATTTAATTCAGATCTTCCTGACTCTGGGAAGCTACGTGGTGCAGTAGATAAAAGTACTCATCAGTCAGTCAGGAAGACCTTAGTTTCAAATCTGGCCTCAGACACTTACTAGTTATATGGCTCTGGGCAAGTCACTTCACCCTGTGTGCCTCAGTTTCCTCACTTATAAAATGAGCTGAAGAAAGAAATGGCAAATGACTCCAGTACCTTTGCCAAGAAAGCCCCAAAATGGGGTTGTGAAGAGTAAGACATGACTAAACAACAAAGTAATCATTATCTATAGTGATCTCTCTGTAAAAACAAAAACAAAAACGAAACTCACCACTATCTGTCACCTTTAACAGAAGGAAAGATATTACACACAAGAGAGACAATTGAGAAGATCTGCATTACCAGAACTATAGTTCTCAAGGGGGAAGCCTCCTTTTTCTTGGGTAGTAGCAGTGAAAATAAAAGTCATTAAAAGGTATTTGTTCATATCACAATTGTTGGATTTTCTCCCATCTCTTTCTTCATCATCATAATAGTCATCACCATTGACATTAACCATAGGACTTTAAAGTTTGAAAATCACTTTACATACATTATCTCATTTGGGCCTCACAAAATTCCTCACAAAAAAATTGTGCAATACAGGTCTTATCTCCATTTTGTAGATAGCAAAAGTGAGTTTCAAAGAGCATCCATGATGTGCCATATAGTTACCCAACTCACAAAGTCAGAGCTGAGATTGGAACCTAGGGCTTCCTGAATTCAAGTTTAATAATTTATCTGCTGTGATCCTACTATACCTAATCTCCTTTGAATTTTTTTCTCTTTTTCTTTTCTAAATTATATTAAAAGTTTCATGAGGACTTTTTTTCTTTTTTAGAATCATTGTACCCATTAGCCTTATTATAGATTCAATAACCATTTGGGTTCTCAGGAAATTTTGAATGAATGATGAGGTATTTAAATCACTCTCTAAGCCATCTGTAAATCATAGACTACAAGCATGTCCTTTGCTCTTTCTATTATACATTGCTGCTTTTCTCCTTTCCTTGGTGCTAGATTCTCTTATTGGACTTTCTGAACTCATTATTTTCAAGGATGAAGAGCAGTGTTCTTTTCTTTTATCTTCACCCTTCCTCTCTGTCCACTCCCTTCCCACTACCTTCTACTTCAAATTTTCCTGATTAATGATTATGTAATCCACTGTAGTCTGAAATTTAAGACAGATTTTCTCAGTTCAGGAAATTGAGACTTTTTTTTGTTTATTTCTTCCAATTAAAGGAGCTCCTTTTTTCTTTTCTTTTGCTGTTCTGGGCTTATATTTAAATGAGCAGAAAAAAATTATCCATGAGATCCCAGTGTTCCATCTTGTGATTCCTTCTGGTTTTTAGAAATTGAAGAATATTGACATTTTTGCTTTTTAAAACATTCAGAGCAGTTACTCATTTGTAAGGTTTGAAACTGAATTCATTAGACTTCAGTATCTTGAGCCAAACATTATAGATTCTCATAAAAACTTTATTTTTACAAGATGAATACATCATAATTCCATTGATGTTTAGACAGCTGTTAAATAATAAATTCCCATCTGGAATAACTGAAACTGAGATCATCTGTAAAACTACAAGGGAAAAATTTGATTTATAACTCTAACTTGGTAACTTTGAGGAAGTTATGACACTTCAAATATTTCTCTTTGCTCCTATAAAACTAAAAATTATTAGTTAGATCACTAGGGATTGCATGTGGATTATTTGGTTTATATTGTTAAAATGACATTAAATGTCAAGCATGTCTATTAATTAATATTTTGCCTCATTTATGTCTCTATAAAGCTCCTCCAACCTCCCAGTTAGAATTAAAGCTCTTTAATTCTCCTATAGAACCTTGTCTTAATATTCCTTACATCATTTTCTGGGGTAGTTTACCCGACTAATGGGCAGTTAGGTAGGATAGAGCACTAGGCCTGGAGTCAAAAGGACCTGAGTTCCCCACCCTTCATATTCTTATTAGCTGTATGACCCTGAGCAAGTCACTTAACCCTGTTTGCCTCAGTTTCTTTTGAGTACAAGATGAACTGGAAAAGAAAATGCAAATCATTCCATTATCTTAACTGAGAAAATACTAAATGGGGTCACAGAAAGTCAGACACAACAACAATGATTTCCCTTTGGGTTCTGAAGAAATTTCTCTTTGTGAATCTCATTATTTTTATTATAATAAGAAAATTATAGGTAAAAAATTCTACATACCTATCTAATTTATATGTGTGTGTGTATTTGCTTAGCAGGAAAAAATGCAGATTATACATAACCAAGGGAAAAAAAACAAATAAATTCACATTTGCCTTTAGGACATAGGTACTGATTCCCAACCACTAGAGATTCCCACTCAGACAGAGCTTTCTTTATTTGTGCTGTGCCCACTCCTGACCAATTTATGTGGATGAACTTGGTGGGAGTGGGCCACTGTGAATAATGACAAAGAAGAGCATCAGTTTTGACTTTGATGAGCACATGGTGTACATAGGGATGCACTTGACTCTGCTCCCAGAAAAAGCTCAGCACCTGCTAGAGCTTTGACTACGCATCCCTTCTTTCCCTGTGCAGATGGTTTCCAGCAAGCACTGTGACTCTTCACCTTTGCCTTTCTTCCTTTGCAGGATGGAGCTTTAGCATGGGTTCTGCCTATCAGTTTCACAGCTGGCGGGTCTTCGTGATTGTCTGTGCTCTCCCTTGTGTCTCCTCTGTGGTGGCCCTCACGTTCATGCCGGAAAGCCCTAGGTTCTTGTTGGAGGTAAAGCATCATTGCTGTTTCTGGTTGCTGTTATTACTGAATATGTTGAATTGTTGCAAGGAGTCACTATGCAGAAATAGATTCAGTCTTCAACCAACTTTTGAATCAACTATGGTCCCAAAATTTACTTTTATGTTGGTTTGTTAAAAAACTGGGAGAGTGTTTATCCACAGATTCCCAAGTCCATCAATAAAAGCCTAGTTATATTTGATTTCTTTGCTCTTTCTCACTTTGCTCAGGCAAATATGTCTCTCCTGTGTATTCCTTCCAACTATAGAGCTACATGATGTCCATCATTAAGTTTTATCAGCCTAAATGGAAGCTCCATGCTCCTATTTCTTCCCCATCTCTCACCCTATCTAAATAAGCACCAGTCCTTTATTTTCCTTCTATTATGTACTTTGGAACTCAAGCTCTATTCAAAACTAGCATTCTAAAACACCTATTATATGGAAATATGTTTAGAGAAGTGCACATGTTTAGCCTATATCATATTGCTTCCTGTCTTTGGGAGGTGGAGGAGGGAGAGAGGGAGAAAAATCTGAAACACAAGGTTTTGCAAAGGCGATTGTTGAAAACTATCTTTGCATGTATTTGGGAAAATAAATTATAAAAAACCAAAAACATATATATTTCTTCACCTCCCAGAACTTATATCTCCACTTTACTTTCCACCCCTCACACAAACATGACCACAACTTAAGCATCAGTGATAGTAAAAAGGAACATTGAACTTAAATTTGGGAAAGACTGTCACTAGCTATATGACTAAAAAAGTTATTTGAGGGGCAGCTAGGAGGCGCAGTGGATAGAGCACCAGCCCTGAAGTCAGGAGGACCTGAGTTCAAATCTAGTCTCAGACACTTCCTAGCTGTGTGACCCTGGGCAAGTCACTTAACCCCAATTGCCTCAGCAAAAAGCAAAAAAAAAAAAAAAAAAGTTATTTGTTACTCCTGAGCCTCAGTTTACTCATATGTAAAGATATATAGTTCTTATTTGTAGGATTGTTATGATGTTCTGAGATGTGTATAAAGTACCTTGTAAACTTTAGAGCGCAACATAATTATCAGCTCTTACTTTTACCCCTTATTCACACTCAGTTCTTTTTTTTCATTCTGGCCATTCTCCTTTCTTCACTAGGCCCTCTTCTATTCCATGACTATTTAATTTGAGAATCCCAAGGTCCTGTACTTCTTCTCTTCTCTGTATTCTCCTTATTTCTCTTGGCAATCTTGTTCATCCCCATTCCTTCAGCTATCATTTCTACACATATCTATCCAGTCCATCTAGGCAACTTAATGGTACCAAGGGTATAATGCAGACTTGGAGTCAGGAAAAATTAGATTCAAATCCTAGCTTGTGTACTTACTTGCTGTGTGACTCTGGGCAAGTTATTTTACCTCTTCCAGCCTTAGTTTCCACATCTGTAAGATGGAGATAATAATTTTACCTACCTTACAAGATTGTTGTGAAGATCAAATAATATATGTTTCATAAACCTTAAAAGTGCTAGCTGTTATTACTTCTTTCCCAGGCCTACATTTCAAACTGATTACTAGACATTTTCACCTAGAGTTCTTATAGCACCTAATACTCAACATGTCCAATACAGAAATTTTTTGGCTTTCACTCCAAACTAGTAACTCCTTTTGACTTCCCTATTATCTATGGCGCCATACTTATCCTGTCACCAATATTTAAAACATTTTATCTTGACTCTCCCCTCTTCTTCATCTCCCATGTCTAATTATTAATTCCTGACAAATCTATTTCTGAAACATCTCTCAAATATATCCCCTCATATCTATTATCATTGGCCCACTCATTACCACCCACCTCATCAGCTGTAATAGTCTCCTAACTGGTACCCCCTCTATCCAATTCACCTTTCATGCATTCAAAATATTTCTTATGTACTTACCTGATCATGTCACTTATGAACTAAAAACAATTTGTTAACTTTATATTGCCTACCAAATAAAGTCTAAATTCATTAACCTCATATTCAAGGCTTTCTACAACCTTAACCACTCTAATTTTCCAACTGTTCTTTTCCATGTACTTCATATTCTGACCAAACTGTCCTATTTTTCCTCCCTGACACACATTAGTCACTTTCCTGCCCCTAAGACTTTTTTTATACTATGCTCTCTCCCTTGAGTGCTCCCCTTATTTCTGTTTTGAAATCCTTCCTGTCCTTCAAGGTCTAAATCTGATACCACTATTTACATGTCATCATCTCAGATTCCACTCATTAGAAATTATTTTCCCAGGAAGGCAACCCTTTCAAGCTGGAGTTGGTGAGATCTGACTTCAAATATGATCTCAGACACTATGAACTATGTTATTCTGGGCAAGTCACTTAACCTGTTTGCCTCAGTTTCCTCAACTGTAAAAGGATATAACAATATCCCTCAAGGTTGTTGTGAGGATCAAATGAGAGATTTGTAAAGTCATACAGCACCTCCCCAAAATATAAGTATACTCCTTCAAAGTAATCTAGGTAATTTTCTTCCAGCACTCTACAATGGGAATTTACTCAATGATGCTAAGATAACTTAAAAGGATTTCTATAAAGCAGTCATCTCAAAACCTTTTGAGGAATCAAGCTCCCAAATGCCTTGGTTCAAATTAGATTATCTTTAGGATTAATAAATATTGATTGATTGATTTGGGGAATAGGGAAGGAAGATTTTGGCAGATTAGAATAATGTGCCAAATCCAATAAGATAAAATTGGATAATTAGCAATAATATGTATATTTTACACATATGCTTGAAATTCCTAGGTTGGGAAACATGATGAAGCTTGGATGATTTTGAAGCAAATCCATGATACTAATATGAGAGCACGTGGCCAGCCTGAGAAAGTCTTCACTGTAAGTATGGCTCTTCAGTTAGTTCTCCTTCCCTACCCCAGGCTGCAGGTCCTTTGCAGTCACTTGACAATACTTTAATGTTTTTCCTTCTCCTTTCTGAATAGGCCTGATCTATTTCCATGTCAGTTCAGAGTTGAGTAGCCCATAGTGTGGTACAATGGAAAGGATGCAGGATTTGGAATGAAAGGATCTGAGTTTGAATCTTAGCTTTGCCCCTTACTACTTCTGGGATGCAGTTTGTCATCTGTAAAATAAGGGTATTAGACTAGATGACTTCTAATACTTATTCTGGCTCATTATCTATGACCATGTAAGCACAAGATAAGCTGGGGGCAGTTAGATGGCACAGTGGATAGAGCACTGGCCCTGGGTCAAGAGGATCTGAGTTCAAATCAAGATTCAGATACTTAACAGTTCCTAGCTGTGTGACAAATCACAACCCTAATTGCCTTGCAAAAGAAAAAAAGAAAGATACTAAAAATCTGGAGCTGACCTGGGAAACAAATTGCAAAGCATATTTAAATAAAATTGAAATCTTATTGGTATTCCATCAATGCAAATGGCAAACTGTCCCATGCCTTCTCATCCTGCAAAATCTGTGCCCTTTCATAAGTTAACATTTTGAATATAAAGACAATTTTTGGACAATGTATCTCTCATACATCCCTTGCTTCTGATTTTTTTATAGTTAAAATATCAATAAAGATGTGGTTGAATTGATCTCATGGTGCACCAGCTTATTGGTCACTGGATAAAGATCTTAATTTTAGTATACCAATAATACAATTAACATCTGTAGATAGTCTTACAACTGTGATGGTTACTTACCTCCTTCCCTATTTTCTGCCATTTCCCTACTGTCCCTGTGGAAATAGGAGCAAGTCACACAGCACTCGACGTCATTTATAATTGTGTGTCTTTCATGAGTATGTCATGGCCAACCCACTGGTGAGAGCAACCTCTGTACATAGTTAGGATGTTCTTTGAACAATAGACAGTCTTTTACTGGGACCACACATTGGATCATTTTGGTTTGGAAGACCTTTCAGAACAGGAAGGATGGGAAAGCCACAAAATTCAATGGCACTAAATTTGCAGTAAGAGGACACGGGTTTGAATCTAGGCTCTGCTACTTATCTCCCATGTAACCTTAGTCAAGTCATTGGGCCTCAGTTTCCTTATCTGTAAAATAAAGGGAGTCTAATTGATAATGTCTAAGGAACCTTTCAGATCTAACATCTATGGAGCTATACATGGATCTACAAATTGAATTTTACTGCATAAAAGATGGGAACCTAATGAATAAGTCATATCTAAGTAATTGAGATTTGACTGTGCTTGCAAATGCAAGTTCTATATTTTATTTAAAAATGGTATGCCTAAGTATAGAGCTGGATCCTCTTGGTGTCAGAGGAGGTGACTGCCCATATTTAATAGCTGCCACAAGGCCTACCTGTCTCATAGTATCTTGTCTACCACAGTCCTTTTAATTCTCAGAATTAGTCACTAACTGACGGGGTAAAAATATCATTTTGAGAAGCCTGTTAAAATGCAAATATCCATTCTTTATTTATCACACAGGATTGCAATGGAACTCAGGATAGGCTAATTCTGAGGAGCAAAGGAAGATACAACAGTTTTACTTTGTGTAGAGACTTTGTGACATCTTTTCAAATGTGAAATCTATTTTTAAAAAGTTTTCTCAGGTTCATAGTACCCTGTAGCTCCATAATCACTCAAAACAAAAGTTTATGAACCCCACAATAATATATTAACTTTCCCCTGGTAAGCCAGGGGATAAAATTAGTTGAAAGTAAAGAAACTGAAGTTGCACAGTAAGATTTCCTATATAATCTTTCTGAAAATTCAGGGGACACTTCTAAACAAATTTAAATATACATATGTATATACATATATTTATAATGCACACACACATATATATCAGCCGCAAAGAGAATGAGCACAAATTAGAGCACAAATAGGAATCACCTATAGTGGGGAGGGAGAAATAAATACATAGAGAATATATATGTGTGTGTGTGTGTGTGTGTGTGTGTATGTATATGTATATACATACATATATATATATATATACATATATATATATATGGAAAACTTCCAAGGTTTCCAATGTTCATTCTTACTAAGCTTGTTCTGAAAGAGTATATTGCTACTCTGGGCTCCCTGGACCTAATCCTTCATGGACATGTTCCTCCGCTGGACTTACTGGGTCTAATGCTTGCCATGTTTACTCCTCTCTGGCTCACTGGGCTGTGCTGGCCTCCACTGGTGCACTGTTTGGCTTGTTTCAGAATCTCTATTAGCCATTACTCCTTGCCAGTATCTTCTTGACTTCTCTTTTTAGGACTGGTCTTTTCTTCAGGTGGCTAGAATATGATGACTAGAATCACTCCCTGATAAAGGCAGGGTAACTCTTTAGTCATGACCACCATACTCATCTGAGAAAAGCTAGGTATGTTGCCTCCAGTCTGCGCGATAAGGTTAAACCTAAGATTAGAGCTTCCTTCTCTGAGCCCTACATCTGGGACCACAGCCTTCTCAAACTCACAGTTCTCACAAGTTTATACATTCCCAACCTCCTCTATGATTTGGCTGAAAATGAATTTGAATCAGAACAAAAGGTAAGCTGGGGCTGGAGGTAGGAGCAAAGTCAATGTTTTCTCTCCATCTAACCCAAATTCATGTCTTATTTATACAAATCTGTCATCCGCAAAGCCCAGAAAGAAAAAAAAAAAACAGCCTCCATTTTTTAGTCTCCACATGCCTCTGTTCCTTTCCCTACCAACTAAGTAAAATGACTAGGTCAATGGTGTTCCTTCCCAAAATAATCTCAGATTGGTTTGAAAAATAATTCAAGAGGATCAGAGTTGGTGTTTTCTGATAAAACTAATTCACTTGAGCATCTTTATCCATTACAATTTAGTAGATATTCATAGTTCTTGCTTCACCAACAGAAAGTTGGTGAAGAAAGCACCATGCAGACTAAAGTATTTTAATGCTTTAGTCCAGCAATTAAATCAGACCCAGGAAGGAAAAGGATATTACTTAATGCATTATAAGCTAGATCCAGCAACCTAGTTTGTTTGTTTGATAATGGGTGCTTTGGAGGGCATTTGCTAAAAGGCAGTTTGGATGTATTTCTAAGTTGTCATACAGAAGCTTGGAGTCAGGATGATCAAATTCTCCCTCAGACACTGGTCCAATCACCTAATCTCTGACATCAGTTTCCTTATCTTTATAAGGGGAATGGGGGCAGAGCCAAGATAGCAAGTTAAGGGCAATCACACAACTGAACTTTCCCAATATTGCATTTGAAATAACTTTAAAATAACACCTTTGATCAAATTTTGTAGAGGCAGATGCACAAAAGATTGGAGTTTGCAGAAAGGGTCTATGAGCTGTAGGGGCCAACAGGCCTTTGCTAAAGACCATAATGCAGACCAGGAGAACAATGACCATACCTCTCCCAGGATAAAATCACCTTGGAAGTACCAAAAACTTACATACACCTACAACAATCTCTAAAAGTACAAGCACAAAAAAGCTTGAAATTTGGGACAGGGCCCCATGCCTTCTAGATCAGCAGAGCCCAACTTTAACATAAAGTTCAAATTCAAGAAATAAACTGGGAAAATGAGCAAACAACAAAAGAGAATTTGACCATAAAAAACTGCTACAGTGGAAGGAAAGACTAAGACCATAAAAAGACAATAATATGAAAACAATTATCAAAAAAATCCTCAAAGAAAAATGCTAATTGGATTCAAGTTCAACAACAATTTCTGGACGAGTTAAAGAGATAAGAGTAATAGAAGAAAAAATAATAAAAGAAATGAAAGTGATGCAAGAAAATTATGAAAAGAGAATTAAAAGCTTAGTAAAAGAGACAAAAAATAAAGAGAGAATAATAGCTTAAAAAACAAAATTGGACTGGTCTCAGACACTTCCTAGCTGTGTGACCCTGGGCAAGTCACTTAACCCCAATTGCCTTAGCAAAAAGCAAAAAAAAAAAAAAAATTGGAAAAATGGTAAAAGGGGTACAAAAATCCTCTGAAGAGAGGAACTTCTTAAAAAACAGAATTGGCCAAATGTAAATAAAGGTGCAAGCTCTCACTGAAGATTCTTTAAAAATTAGAACTGGGCAAGTGAAAAGCTGACTTCATGAGACACTAAGGAACAATAAAACAAAGTCAAAAGAATGAAAAATAGAAGAAAATGTGAAATATTTCATTGGAAAAATAATTACCTGGAAAATAGATTGAAGAGAAATCATTTAAGAATTGTTTATCTGAGGGGCAGCTAGGTGGCGCAGTGGTTAGAGCACCAGCCCTGAAGTCAGGAGGACCTGAGTTCAAATCTGGTCTCAGACACTTCCTAGCTGTGTGACCCTGGGCAAGTCACTTAACCCCAATTGCCTCAGCAAAAAGCAAAAAAAAAAAAAAAAAAAAAAAAGAATTGTTTACCTGAAAGTCATAATTAAAGAAAGAGTAGAGCTCACCTTTCAAGAAATTATCAAGGAAAATTGCCCTGATATCTTAGATTCAGTAAGTAAAAGAAAAATTGAAAGAATCATCTCCTGAAAGAGATCCCAAAATGAAAACTCCCAGGAATATTATAGTCAAATTTCAGAGCTCCCAGATCAAAGAGCAAATACTTCAAGTAGTCAGAAAGAAGCAATTCAAATATGTAGAGCGATAGTCAGGGTCACACAAGATTTAGAGACTTCCACCTTAAAGAAGCAGAGGGATTAGAATATGATATTCTGGAAGGCAAAGAAATAAAGATTACAATGAAGAATCACCTACTCAGCAAAAATGAGTGTAATTCTTCAGGGGATAATGGCTATTTAATGAAGTAAAAGGCTTTCAAGCATTCCTGATAAAAGACTAGAGCAGAACAGAAAATTTGACACTCAAACTCAAGACACAAAAGAAGCACAGAAAAGTAAAATGAAAGAGTGGTAATAAGAACTTTAGTAACTTAATAAAATTAAATTATTTACATTCTAATATAGACGATGATATATCTAACTCCTAAGAACTTTATCATTATTAAGACAGTTTAAAAGGAGTTTACATAGACAGAGGGCATGGATGTAATTTGATATGTTGGAATGATCTCCAAAAAAAATAAGGGATGAGAAAGATGGATATACTTGGAGAAGGGGGAAGAAAGAGATAAAATGAGGGAAATTTTCTCACATGAAAGAGGTACACAAAGAAAAACTTTTACAAAAGAGAGGGAAATAGAGGGTGGGACAGTGCTTGAATCTCTGATTGGAATTGGTTCAAAGAGAGAAGAATATATGTATAAATGCTCAATTGTGTATAGAAATATAACTTACTTAATAGAGAAATAAATGGGGAAGGTGATAAAGCAGGGGAGAGGAAGGGATGATAAAAGGATGGGTGGATTCAGGGAGACAGTAGTTAGCTACAAAATAGACTTTTGAGGAGGAACAAAATAAAAAGAATAGAAGAAACAGAAAAAATAGGATGGAAAGAAATACACAGTAACTTTAATTGTAAATGTGAATGAGATGAATTCACCCATTAAACAGAAACAGAAACAAAAATGAATTAGAAATCAGAATCCAACATGTTCTTTATGGAGATACACAAAGAGTTAAAATAAAAGGCCGGAGCAAAATCTAAAATGCCTCAGCTGAAGTAAAGAAAGACAAAGTGTGGGGCAGCTAGGTGTTGCAGTGGATAGCACACCTGCACAAGAGTCAAGAGGACCAGAATTCAAATCTGACCTGGGATACTTAACACTTCCTAGCTGTGTGGCTTTGGGCAAGTTACTTAACCTTAATTACTTCAGTTAAAAAAAAGGCAGGGGTAGTAATCATCATCTCAGACAAAACAAAAGCAAAAACAGACCTAATTAAAAGAGATCATCTAGGAAACTACATTTTGCTTAAAGGTACCACTGACAATGAAATATCAAAAAAAAAAAAAATTACAGCCAAGTTTCTCTGATAAAGATTTATTTTCCAAAATATACTGAGTATAGAATTGGGCCAAATTTATAAAAATAATAGCCATTTCAATTGATAAATGACCAAATAATATAAACAGGCAGTTTTCAGAAAAAAAAATCAAAAACTTCTATAGTCATATTAAAAACTGCTCTAAATCACTATTCATTAGAGAAATGCAAATTAAAACAATACTGAGATACTATCTCACGCCTATCAGAAATGAGAAATGCTGGGGAGGATGAAGAAAAATATGTACATACTAATAAACCACTAAAAATTTGTCCAGCCATTATGGACAACAATTTTGAACTATGCCCAAAGGGCTATAAAACTGCATATACCTTTTGATACAGCAATATTATTATTAGGTCTATATCCCAAAGAAGTCAAAGAAAAAAAAGGGGGACCTATATTTACAAAAAATATTTATAGCAACTTTCTTTGTAGTGGAAAACGATTAGAAATTGAGGGGATACTTATCAACTGGAAAATGACTGAACAAGTTGTAGTACATGATTGTAATGGAGTACTTGTGCTATAAGAAATGACTAGGAAAAACAAACTTTGAAATTTAAAAAAAATTATCAAGGGGGTGGTTTCAGAAAAAACACAAGATCCTTATGAACTGATGAAGTGAGAAGAACCAGGAGATCATTATATACAGCAATAGCAGTGTTATAATAATCATCAATTATGAAAGACTGGGCTACTCTGATCAATAGAATGATACAAAATAACTCCAAAGGATTCATGAGAAAAAAAAACAAAACAAAACAAAATCTACTATCCACTTCCACAAAGAAAACTGATGAACTCTGAGTTCATTGAACTCAGAATTGAACTATAATTTCCTCACTTTTTATTTTTCCCCTTTTTTGCAATATGGTTAATATGGAAAGATGTTTTGCATGATTTTGTAGTTATAACTGATATCTTATTGCATACCTTCTCAGTGGGTGAGGGAGGAGCTAGAAGAAAGGGAGAGCATTTGGAACTCAAATTCTAAAAAGAAAAGAAGGTTAAATTTTTTTAAATGGTAATCTTACCTCATGGGATGGTTGTGGGGATACAATAAGATAACATGTAAAACATTTTGCAAATATTAAAATGGTACATTAACATTAACTGCTTCTATTTTTTTGTTGTTAAAAGAGCTTTATCCTGCATATCTTACCCAATCCAATATGTCCAAAGCATTCTCAAGTCCATTGCTCTTGTCAGTTGTTCTTTCTCTTTACCACAAAATGGGATCATCAGTGTTATATATTGATGAACTTGGGCTTCTTGCTCCTCTAGGCCAACAAACCTTAATTTCTGTTCTACTTCTCAGGTAGTTTTGATTTGCATCTAGGTGGTCCTAAAATCCATAGAATATGAAATTCATATATATTTAATATCTGTAAAAATATAAGCACTTTCTGTTCTACTGCTCTTTACAGGTGAACAGAATCAAAACTCCAAAGCAGATCGATGAATTGATTGAAATTGAGAGTGACACAGGGACCTGGTACAAGAGATGTTTTGTCCGAATCCGCACAGAATTGTATGGAGTAAGTAACAAATTCCATCTGGGATATTTGTTTTTCTCAACATTATGAGGTTAACACTCTAAGATTATAAATTATAAATGAGTTATTAATCTGTAAGACCTAAATTCAAATCTGGCCTCAGATTCTTACTAACTGGGTGACTTTGGCTAAGTCACTTAACCCTATTTACCTCAGTTTACCTCATCTACAAAATGAGGGAATTTCCATAAAAGAAGTTTCCCACATCAATAAAACTATAGGCTCCAATCCCAAAAGAAAAATGAGTAGTAACAAATAGATATAGCAGTAACTCTCAAGGGCATACACCCTGCTGATACATTACACCTGATTCCAGAAATAGTTTCAGGTAATTGGAGGACCTTGATTCAAAGTCCCACTCTGCTAGGTTTTACCTATGTGACCCAGAGGGAGTCATTACCCCTCTTTTCGTCTAGGTTACTTCATTTATAATATTATATTCACATATAATATTAAAGGATTTGGCCCAGAGAAGGTACATTCTATTTCCTATGTTCCAAAATGCTGGGATATCCTTGGGACCAGCGAGACCAGAGAAATTGAAGATTAGTTCCTACTTTGGAAAAGGCAAGTCTTTTAGCAATGATTTGTGATAGGTTGTAATTTTTGGATATCTGATGAAGAAACCACAGTCTCAGTACTTACAGCATGAAAACTCATTATGATCCAGTTTCCTGACCTGGGACCCTTTTCCCTTTTACTTTAACTAAACAGGATCAAGGAAAGCCAATTTTTCCAGACCTACAGTCTCCCCATCTAAGCACATCACTTTAAGTTTTATTTATCTTGGGTTTTGCTGAACTATTGTGTCAGAGAAACTAACTCTCTAATATTTCACAGATCTGGTTAACTTTTATGAGATGTTTTAACTATCCGGTTAAAGAGAATACACTGAAGCTGACAGCAGTTTGGTTCACCTTGTCTTTTGGGTAAGAGTCATTTTGATTTTTAGAAAGAAAAAAATGTTAAGAATTCTTCCTTCCTTATGCCTTTTCCAATCTGATGGTAACTTTCATATCACCTGGTGACATAGACACACTCTGTGGTTGTTTTATTTTTCTTTTCATTTTAACGTATGAGTAGTTCCAGTTTCAACAAAAGCAACTGTCTGTTGATTTCATTTATTTCATATATCATGGTTATGCAAATAGAGAGAGCAAAGCCCAGTAACATTTGGAAAATGATCTTTTTGCCAC
The DNA here is from genome assembly GCA_023553655.1 of Myrmecobius fasciatus. Taxonomy (NCBI): domain Eukaryota; kingdom Metazoa; phylum Chordata; class Mammalia; order Dasyuromorphia; family Myrmecobiidae; genus Myrmecobius; species Myrmecobius fasciatus. Next base: position 45,185 of record JAJPUD010006850.1, on the reverse strand, counting down.
AAAGCTTACCATCTGGTAAATTAGAATGTTGAAGAAAGGGGGAGCAAGGAAAAGGGGAGGAATTTCATCTGCTTTTGATGTGTTGGAAAATTTTAAGTTATCATCTTCCCTAATTCATTGTTTAAATAACTGCAAAACAGATAATATTCTGCATTTTGGGATATGCAACCACCAACTATTGTGCCCCAAATTAACACACTTCTGGAGGTGACTCACTTATACTTAGCCAAAGGTTACTCAACATCCTACTGGTTCAAGCTAAAGAAATAGCAAGGGATCCTTCTTTCCTGGGATTTAACTGGTTTTCTACCCAACAAGATTTATGCAATGTTAGTTCATAAGTCTTCCAATTTTTTTTCCCTTTTCTTTCCCAGCTAGCTAATATTTATTTAGCGTTTTGCAGTCAATTAAGGGGCACAGTGGAGAAAGGGCCAGTTCTAGAGTCAGAGACTCATTTTTGTGAGTTCAAATTTGGCCTCAGACACTTACTAGCCAAGTGACCCTAGCCAGATCACTTAACCCAATTTGCCTCCATTACATAATCTGTAAATGAGCTGGAGAAGAAAAAGGCAAACTACTCTGGTATCTTTGCCAAGAAACCCCTAACCTGGGGTCACAAAGAGTCAAATAATATTGAAACAACTGAACAACAATTTACTGCTTAAAGATTTACACAGTATGTTATATCATCTGACTATATGATTCTATGAGCTTTTATGGCACCTTGAGACAAGGTTTTAAGAGAATCTTTGCTGGCTGAGCACCTCTGACCAAAGTGGATATATTCCGGAGGACTTCCAAATAGCTTTTACCCATCAGAATATTCTGAATTTTTTGTTAAGGCAATAACTGAATGTTCAGTAGAGAGGCAGTGCAGTAGATCAGAAAGAATATTGTGAGAGAGACCTGGGTTCAAATGCAAACTCCATCACAACCCTTATGACCATGGACAAGTAAATCACCAATCTGAGCCTCAGTTTCCTGAACTATAAAATGGAAACAATAGTAGTAGTTGTAGTGCCTACCTCACAGGATGCTGTGAGAATCAGATGGAAGCACTTATCAAGTGAATATTAGTTATTGTTATTATTAGTCTTAGATGGATATAAGTTGTATCTCCTTTTCCCAACTCATTGAAAGGTCTTTCTTTTTAAGTCTGAATATTTTTTGGTAATCATCAAGAATATGAGAATATACAATCATCACTAGAAACCCTTATATGGGAATTCGCTATGATAATAAGTGGGGTGCAATGGAAATGAGCTAGATTTGAAGTCAGAAAGACTGGGTTTAAATCCTGACTGTTTACTGGTCACTCATGTGATATTGGACATATCATTTCTCTTTTGTGGGCCTCAGTTGTTTTGTTTTAATTTTTAAAATGAAGAAAGAGGATCCTTCTTTAAGAAATCATTGATCTCACTGACTATGCATATTGGGGGGCTCACTCTCTTGCACTGGAGTGCTTAACAAGCAAGGCTTTCTGTTTCCACAGGTACTATGGATTGTCTGTCTGGTTCCCTGATGTCATTAAGCATCTGCAGTCTGATGAATATGCTGCTCAAGTGAGAAACATTGGCAGAGAAAAAGTGGCCAATTTTACTCTCAACTTCACCTTGGAAAATCAGATCCACACCAGTATAGAATACGACAATGGCAGGTCCAAAAACGTTTAAGTACAATCATTTATACAATCACTATCAATCTGGGAAAGGAATTGTAAGGTTGCTAAGGCAATGTGATAGTGAATGCTGAATATTCTTTTTAATTTGTAAACATAAGACTTTATTGTACTCAGTGTAAGATCTTTTAGATGGTCTTAATAAAACAGGTAGCTATGGGAGGTATCAATTTTTTTTCCATTTAATTTATGAAGTGTGTGTGTGTGTGTGTGTGTGTGTGTGTGTGTGTGTGTGT
>JAJPUD010006850.1:2294-43258 GCA_023553655.1 Myrmecobius fasciatus | reverse complement strand
GTGTGTGTGTGTGTGTGTGTGTGTGTGTGTGTGTGTGTGTGTTCAGGCCATAAAAGAGTTAAAAAAAATTTGGACAAAGTCTTAAAGGGCACAAATAGGGAGAGAAGTAGAACACATACACACATATCTCCATCTGGTGTTTTTCATTTTATACTAAAGTGGGGGAGTAAGGAGAAGGATATTGTATTAAGTTATAGCCAAGAAGTTTAGGTTAGACAGTTGGAAGAATTTCCCAGTGAATGGCAAGAGTTGTAAATGTAGTACTAATCACCCTGGTCCAGATTACACAAAGTATATAATTAACCTCTAGATGTTTTTAAGATAAAGGTTGAGAACTGTCTTTCTAAGAGAGTTCAATTTCATTCTGGCTTAAAAACAGAAACATATCCAAGATAGTTCTAAGGATATACTGTCCATATGACCACCATAATAACTTATATTTGCATTCCATCAGCAAAGACAGGAGACAATTTAAGTCTTCTCATTTGAGAAAATGCAAAAGCAAAAATCTAAGAAAACTGGACAGAGTTCCTAGTCTATACCTCAGAATTAAACAAAACTGAAAGGTAGGAAGGGGTTCTAAGCACTCTCTTCTCTGAAACTTTTTCGCTATCCCTCATCTTGAGGACTAAAAAAAAAAAAAAAGATTAAGAATCCAGTACAAGCAGTCTGACCTAGCTATGTGAGGCAAGAGGAACTATTATTTGCTCAATATAGGGTCAACTTTATTGTCCTACAACTATAGTTCTTAACATGGTGGTCCACAGACTCCTAAGTAGTCCTTGATAGATTGTGGAGGGTATGTGAACTTGAATAGAAAAAAAAATTATTTTTACTAACTAAATTATTTTAGGTAACCAAAAATTTATTTTCATTAATTTTTGTTTTCCTTTATAATCAATTATTTTCTAATTTTAAAATACTATTCTATGCACATATTTAACCTATATCAGATTCCTTGCTATCTTGGTGAGGGAAGGGAAGGGAGAGTGGGAGAAAAAATTGGAGCACAAAGTTTTACAAAAATGAATGTTGAAAACTATCTTTAGATGTATTTGGAAAAATAAAATTTTATTGAAAAAAATACTATTCTAAGTAAGGTTCCATAGGCTTCCCCAAAGTGCCAAAAGGGTGGGTCATAACATAGGAAAAGATGAAGAATTCCTATCCTGTGGGATATTACTGACTACCACCTGGATTTGCAATCCTTGAGTACCCTAAAAACTATCTTATTTAACCAGCATAAGTTAATGATGTTTAAAAATCTTATAACTCTGTATCCTCCTTGGATGAGAATTCTACTTTTTTTAGATTGTAACACTGTAAAGTACCTAGTCAATATCTCCATGGAATCTTGTATTCAGTAATGTCCATGAAGATTGTAAGCAGTACTAAAAATTAAGAGTTTTCATCAGTAATCCCCTAGATGACCCAATTAATAGTGTTGGGATACTTTCTTTAAAATATACACATTTGAAGGTAGATGTGATTACAGAATTTTGCATAATGCAGAGAAATTTAAGATATGACTAACCCAATTTATTTTTTAAAACAGCTTCCCCATTCCAAATCCAATTCCATTTCAAGAAAATTGATGCTCTCCTGAAAATGCAGGGCCATTTAGTTCCATTTTGTAGTTTCATTCACTATGCCCTCTGCCCCTGGAACTGATCACTTCCAAATAAAAATAACTTGGAGAAGTAGCAAGGCTCCAGCTTCATTTTTCTGGTTCATTTGTTAGGCTAAAATAGATTTTCAAAAGAAAATTAAGCCAAATGATAGTTGAGAAAGGAATATGCACTAGATTTGATTTGTTTTTAAAAGGAAATATAAATTGGTAAATGAAGTACTTTTAAGTCAACTATATTCTTTACCTTTTCTTCTGTTGATAGGGGCAGTAAAATCTTTTTAATGTTGACAAGACCTTCTCTACTAGTACCCCAGTCTCTACATTTGTAAAAGAAAAAATGGGGAAAGACAGCTCCCTCTCAGTAAACCCCTGTGCTTTTATATCCATTCTGAAAATTAACAAGAAGCAATTGTTGATCCCTTGGGGCACCTAAGTCTCTGTTACCTTGTGCGAATGAAAGACTCGTTCAGAATATTATGATAACATTATTGCTACCATCTGTCCAGCATTCCCATCAGTGCCATCCAAGTATGTTTTCAGTTGGTTTCACCATTCTACTTACTTTTCAAAATGTGCTGGGTTATCACCTTCCTCTTTGATGCACAGAGTCAAATTATTAATACTGAAAAAGAAAATGTGGCTGGAAGTGTTTGTGTCTGTGATGCTTCTCAAACCCTAAGTCTGTGATACCTGTTATAGAGAGGCCAGAATCTTTATTTCCTTTCTGTAGGAAAGCCTGAAATCATAAATATGAAACAGTGCTCTTTTAGAGACAATAGATGAGGGATTCTTAATTTTTTGTGTCATGAAACCTTTTAATAACCTGATGATGCTCATGCTTAAATTAAATGTATAAAATTTCAAAGGAAAACAATTATATTGAAATGCAATTTTTAAATTTTAAAACCAGTTCACAGATCCCAGATTAAGAATCTCTGTTTAAGTAGATCCTTTTTATATTATCCCATCATTCCATTCAATGGTCAAAGAACTTTTAATTAGATTGAAAAAGGAGAGATAAGGGAGAAATCATCTCACAACCAAATAATGCTTGAGTATCCATGGTAAAAGTCCAAATGATTGAAATCCAAAGATAAAACCCAAATCTGGATGTTAATCAAGTCCTACAGTCTTCTTTCCAGCAAGTTCATTTACCAGAGCTGCTGGTAAGAAATGATATGTTGGTTTCTGTGTTTTATTTCTTCTTTTTCTGGTGAAAGAAGAAGCTATCGAAGTACACTGTTATAAGGTCAAGAAGCAGGCAAGGGAGAAAGGAAAGAGACTGGGGAAATCTCCAAATTTAATATTTTGAATCCTGAATAATCAGGAACTGATATTTCAGGCAGCAAACTTCTGCCCCAACTGAAGCTTTTTGACCTAATTTTATCTCTCATGGGCCAAGGTCATTGACTGAATCTCTTTTGTATCCTATCAGGTTCATGGGGATGAAGTTCAAATCTGTAACTTTTAAAGACTCCATTTTTAAAACCTGTATCTTTGAAGATGTGACCTCCCTGAACACCTACTTCAGGAACTGTACATTTATTGACACAGTTTTTGACAACACAGGTATGCCACTCACCACTGCCATCAAAAACAGGCTATTTGGGCAGGTCTACACTAATCATTATAAGCTCTATGCATAAAAGGGATATGTGTAAGGTAATAAAACAAATTCATTGGTTGACTCTCAAAGAGTCAGGGTGAGTTTCCCATCTTATTGCCAAAGTTGGTACAAGTATATTTTTCTTACAGTTATATCTCACTTTACCTAATAGGTGTGTATCTGAAAAGTTGAGTGTGAATTAATTTTTCATTAATGATTCTACATAGTGTTAGAGAGGTCAGTACTTAAAAGACATGTTATGAATCCTTTGGAAAAGCTGAGAATTTGTTTATAATTTATCTGCTTTTGTAAATCCAGGTTTTCTTAGCCTGAGTTTCCTTAGGGTGTAGTACATCTTTCTTCTTCTTTAGCAAAAGTCAACAGCATGATTTAGGGAGAAAAGTTAGAATCAAAGCTCCAGTTCAAATGCCAGATCATAATTACTATACATGTGACCATAAAGGAATTATTTTTTTTTATCCTTAATTTCCTTATCTACAAAACGAGGAGGTTAGGCTAAGTAGCTTTTAAAGTCTCTTCAAGCTCTATCTCCATGATTCCACAGAAGTGTGGATGTTACCTGCTTTTTTGTTTGTCCCTCTGGGGAGCCTGAAAAATATCTAGGTTGGGATCTAGCAGGAATGAGTCCTATGTGACAGCCCCAACCTAGAATAAAACTAGAGCAGACTGCTCATTTGTCCATACTTGAAAGAGAGGAGCCCACAGTGGGTTAGCATTGAAGGAAAATGAGTCCAAATTTGTGACTGCTCATTCCTATCTTCCTCTTGACTCTATTGATAGTATATAGGCTAAATGTGAACAACTAATGGGAGGGGTCCCAAGTCACAGAAACAGGACTAGCAATACTTGACACTTGTTAAGTTCCATAAAGAACTGCTGGGTGATGCAGTAGATAAAGCATTATGCCAGGAATTTAAATATGGCTGCAGACACTTAGTAACTGTGTGACCCTGGACAAGCAACTTAATCCTGTTTGTCTCAGTTTCCTCATCTGTAAAATGAACTGGAGAAGAAAATGGCAAACCATTCCAGTATCTTTGCCATGAAAACTCCAAATAGAGTCATAAAGAGTTAGACAATTGAAACAATAGCAAAATGTCCCACAGAGTAGGTAGGACAAAATTTTCTGGAGGATCCAAAGAATATACTGAGCTCTAGATTCAGCTAATTTCACCTAATATTTCTTTTTTGTTTGTTTGTTTGTTTTCTTTCTTTCTTTCTTTCTTTTTTCTTTTCTTTTCTTTTTTTTTTTTTGAGAGAGGCAAATGGAATTAAGTGACTTGCAGGGTACACAACTAATTTTAAGAGTCTGAAGTGGGATTTGAACTCAGGTCCTACACTCTATCCACTGTGCCATCTAGCTGTTTCACACCTAAATATTTTTAAAGCACTTAGCACAGTGCTTTTCACATAGTAAGTACTTCTTTCCCTCTCTAAATGTGAATTCCTTTACTTAGTGAATAACTATTGTTTGCCTGTGAAATGTACTAGATATTGAGGAAGTTACAAAAATAAATAGACATTAAATTCTAGTTCAAGTTACATTAAGGACTCATTGTATGATAAGAACAATCAGGCAGCTACATGACATAGTAAAGTTCTGGACCTGGAATCAAGAACTCCTGAGTTCAGATCTAGCATTAAATGGAGATAATAATAACACTTCCTTCTCAGAGTTGTGACAATAAAATGAGATATTTTTATAAAGTACTTTGAAAATTTTAAAGTGTTATATCAATGCATGCTTTTATTATCATGCAACTTCTTTGTCTCAAATTTCCACAAAATAAGTATAGCCCACAATCTTACATTTTAAAACAAATTGTAGCCTCTATTAACTAACTGATGTTGTTGCTATTAGAAATGTAATATTAACATGATTCAAAAAGAACAAAAACAGTCAAGAAAAAAAAATAAGATTAGTGCCAGTTAATGATAAAACATGGTAAAAAAAATGTTTAAAAATAGTAAGACTTGGTAAAAGAAGATTCAAGTAGTCTTCCTGAATTCATTTATTAAGTCAATAAATACTGGAGACTGGCTGATTGGAGAAAACTATGGGAATGGAATTAGGAAAGCTAGGTTTAATTCTGGTTTGTGAAACTTATTAGCCTTGTGACTGGAGAAATCACATAACCTCTCTGTGAATTAGTTTTCTTCTCTATAACATGAAGATATAATATATCATCTTCAATCAGTCAACATATTATTAAGCACCTTCTTTGTACCAAACACTATTCTAGTCACTGACACAAAAAAAAATAAAAAAAATCTCTTGCCTTCAGAAGCTTACAGTCTATGGTGGGAGGTAACATATATACAAATAAGCATATAAAAATATATTTCTCAAATTGTGAGGAAAATACTTTGTAATCCCACTCTTAACGTCCTATGCAGATATGAGTTATTATTAACAAGTATCTGCTTATACAAAGCACTATGGGGAATTAAAAAATGTGTAATACATGGTTCCTATCCTCACTAGTCTTAAACTCATGAAGATTCATCTTTATGAGTTCAAATCCATCCAAGAAAGCCCCAAATGAGATCACAACGAGTCAGACATGATTACAAAGAGTAAATAACAGCCACTACACTCGGGAGGCTTCCGCTCCCAATTGTCTTAATTCTTGGCATATTTCCTAATCATGCCACAATTAGGTGAGATCTAATCCCTGCTATTCTCTCTTTCACAGATTTTGAGCCATATAAATTCATTGACAGCGAATTTAAAAACTGCACTTTTAGGAACAATAAAACCGGATGTCAGATCAGCTTTGATGATGACTATAGCGCCTACTGGATTTACTTTGTTAATTTCCTGGGAACACTGGCGGTATTGCCGGGAAACATTGTATCTGCGTTGCTGATGGACAGGATCGGCCGCTTAACCATGCTAGGTATGTATGTATTTGCCTAGATTATGTAAAATGAAGAAACTGCTCTTGTAGTCTAGCTGATGCTGTTTTTTCTTTGAAAGTAAAATCCTTGGAGATAAAAAGATATTCCTTTCTACAGATCTCTCCTTCATGTTTAATTGTAGCCTAAGAATCTGTTTAACTCCATTTTATAGGAGCAGTTCTCATCACCAACTGAAAAACTAATTACATATAATCTACATGTATTTTTTCACTTATAACTAAAAAATTTATAATACTCATTTCATAATCTCCATTTTTAAATCCAGTTGATTAGACAAACTAAACTTTCTTCCTGCTGACCATCAGGCTAGGTCAGGTCAATGATTTATAATGAGGCATGGAGTATAATAGGAATACTTCTGGGAGTTAGAAACTTGGATTCTAAACCCTAGAGCTGACATTTTATTAGGTGTGTGAGCAATCCTGGGACAAATCTCTGATCCCCATTCCCTGTGCCGGGGGGGCCCGACCCCAGTTACCTCATCTGTAAAATGAGTTGGAGAAGGAAATGACAAAGCACTCCATTATCTTTGCCAAGAAAATCCCAAATGGTTGCAAAGAATCAGACATGACTGAACAAGATCTCTCTGAACTTTTGATTCCCCTTCCTTAAAATAGAGATGATACTTATGTATAGTGAAGGCAATATGGTATAGTACAGAGCTTGAAGTCAGGGAAATCTGGATTGAAATCCTGCCTCTGACATTTAGGAGCTAGGGGGTTTACCCATGAAGTCACAGTATGATCTGTATTGATGGAGAAAGTTTCTATGTTGATGACATAACCAAGTCTTATAATATTTTTATTATACCAATCTTACATGGTCATTGTTCAATCTCATGCACAATATAAACGTGAGCTATTAGTGATGGTTTTTTGTCATGGTACCATTGAAGTCCTTACCTTCAAAAGCTAAAAAGCTTTTTCCTGTGCTTAGCAAGGATTCAGGGAGTCTATTAGCATTTATCAAGAGCCTATTTGATAAACTGATTTTAGAAAAACCTAGGAAGATTTACATGAACCGTTACAAAATGAAGTGAGCAGAATCAGGAGAATGTTGTATGAAGTAAACAGTACTATTGTATGATGATCAACTGGGAATGACTTAGCCATTCTCAGCAACATGATGACCCAAGACAATTCCAAAGGATTCATGATGAAAAATACTCTTCACCTCCAGAGAAGGAATCAATGGAATCTGAATGCAGATCAAACATACTATTTTTAATTTTCTCTATTTTTTTTCATTTTTTTTCTTTTTTGGTCTGTGTCTTCTTTTACAATATGACTAATATAGACACATCTTTTGTATGATTACACATGTGTAACATATCAAATTATTTGCCATGTCATGGAGAAGGAAGAAAGGAAAAGAAGAGAATTTAGAACTCATAATTTTAAAAAATGAATGTAAAATTTTTCTTTACATTTATTTGGGGAAAAATAAAATATTTAAAACAAAAAAGAGTTTACAATGTGCTAAGTAATGGGACTTTGCTGTATCAAATGCTAAATATATCTGCTTTAAGGAAACAAACTACCTTTTGTGTGGTTTCTTATTAGGTGGCTCCATGGTGCTTTCTGGGATTAGCTGCTTTTTCCTGTGGTTTGGTACCAGTGAATCCATGATGATAGGCATGCTATGTCTCTATAACGGCTTGACTATTTCTGCCTGGAACTCCCTAGATGTGGTCACTGTAGAACTCTACCCAACGGACAGAAGGTATGTTCCAACCAGTCAGCATGCTTAGAAGGTAGTGGGACACAGGAGTGATGGAGGTATCAGTACTATCCAAATAGAATATTGTCCCCAGAAACTACTTGAAATCATCTGGCTTGTGAGCAGCCGGTTCCAGAGGAATATCAAGTAATAATAATAATAAAGTCACAATGTATAACTGGTAGCAAAAACAAATAGGGCAGAGAAACTGAAAGAAGTTAATTAGAAATATGAATTTGTTTATTGGCCGAGGATATGTGGAGGCTATAATAACACAGCAGGTACTGGGATTTAATAGCATCTTTTGGACTGGCTAATGAGTATGGGCAAAAATTTCCAACTGCTGATCAGTCCCAGGAGGGCGAATATGTTGGGTCAGCAGGTGTCTACATGATCTCTGTATTAATCAACCACAAAGAACACCCCTAAAACTTAGATTAGAGGAAGGCTCAGCACACTTCCAATTTCCATAAAGATTGCTAATGGAAAAAAAATTATTCATCCAGGCCTAAAGGTGGAGACATTTGGATCTCCAGCCTTGTGCCAGAAAAAAAGTATCTGGAGGAAGGGGTTTTTAGTTAGAAAGTGGAATGAATTCCACAATGGAATAATTGATTTAAAGAAAAGGAAGCTATTTTCCTGTATTGTTAAGCATGTGGGAAGACAAATCCTTTTTTGTTTTCTCTCAGTCTCAAATGACTCTTCTGTTTTCTCCCCATAGAGATTCACTCTGCCTTTGCATGGAGTCAACATTGTTCTTGGTGCTTTGATTGGGAGTGTGGGAGGAAGGAGGGGTTTGTCCAAGATTCAGTTAAAATGTTTTACTCCTAAGTAGGAATCTTCCTCTATTTCACCATCCTGACAGTACTCTTCTGCTTTTCAAAAGTTTCTCTTCTTTTACTCTTCTTACCTCTAGTTCTCTTTGTTCCATCTGATTACAATCTTAATTTTTTTTTCTTTTATGTAAGGAGCATAATGATCATGACCAAAGTCATTTTAGTTTACAAAACAAAAAAAGATTGTTTCTGAAAACAGTGACCTTCTCTCACATGAATTTTACCACTACCAAAATAATCATCCTAAAATACATTTTCTTCATGATTTTAGCCTTCTCAAAATCTTCTACAATTCCACAATATCAAAAGAATAAAATCCAAATATTTTAGTTTAGTATTCACCTTAATGTCTAGGCAACCTCCCAGAGCAAGTATATGGAGTGGGATGAGAAGGAAGGAGAATTAATGTGGTTCAGTAGAAAGACAAACAAAAGATCTAAATTCAAATGCTACCTCTGAAATTTCTACTTATCCATTCTTGGAGAATGGAATTTACATCGACAAAGACTTATTAGCTTATCATTATTGAATATTTTAGCCCAGGCCTGGAAAATGGAAGCTTTCCAGAAATGTAATGAAGTAGTCCTCACTAATGATGCAATTAAAGTTACCTTCCAGTTTGCTGATGGAAATTGACACTCATTAGAACCTAATAAAGTCATTATGCATTCTATTTTTGCTACCAGACTTAGTTTGTCCTTATGGCTTTTTGCTGTTCTCGGCCCAGTGCCCGTTATTCCTCTAGAGATCTTAACTCAGGGAATCAACATCCAAACCTTCTGAGTTGCAGATCAAAACAAAAAGTTGATGAATTTTTATGACTGGGGTCCAACAAAATTTCAAATCTAGTGCCTTTGAGTCCTTCATTGACACTTTGGAAGGAACCATCTTGGATTCTTTTGTTTTAGCCAATAAGGCCTTGAAGGACATAAGGTAATGTAAAATTTGGAAGATAGTAAGGAACTCAGGTCTGCACTGAGGCAGTCCCATGCAATAATAATTACTTCTATCCATCAGTTGTTAAGTCATTTGGTCATGTCTGACTCTTGGCAAAGATAATGGAGTGGTTTGCCATTTCCAGCTCATTTTACAGATTAAGAAACTGAGACAAATAGGATTAAGTGACTTGCCCAGGATCACACAGCTAGGAAGTGTTTGAGGCTGAATTTAAACTCAGAAAAATGAGTCTTCCTGACTCTAGGCCTAGTACTCTATTCATTATATCACACATCTGTCATTTAAATAGTAAGCATTAGAAGCAGGATTTGAACCCAGAACCCTTGACTGCAGAGCTAATACTTCTTTCTACTGTATTGTGCAGTAACTGAATGCTCTTAGATATTTGCCCAAGGCCATACAGAAAGTTGTGTCAAAGGCAGAATTTTGATTCAGGTCCTATAGATTCCAAGTGCCAGTGAATCCATGATGATTCTTCCTATTACACCATGCAACTTGAGGGATTATTAAATGTCATGAGTTAATACATATAATCAGTGGTGGTGGGCAGAGGAGGAAGAGGTATTCATTTCAAACCTTCAGTTGCAGATACTTAGAAGATCCAGGATGTCTTTTTGGGTGAAAATCACATTTGGGAATATGGATGAGGATGATGCTGACTCTCTCTTATTCTAACATTTGTGATGATGGGTACAACATTTGACTGGCACAGTTTACACTTAGCACTGTATCTGGCACATAGTAGGTGCTTAATAAATGTTGATTGATTAATTAGTTGAGTCTCTAGGAATTACTCTTATGGAAAAAGAATGCAGAAAGAGGTAGGGAGATGGTTGAGTAGATCCAGAGTTTAGTGAATGAATAATCTTAGAAATGTTTGTGTCCCTCATATTTAAAATAACCCAATTTCCTCACCTCTACTTCTTAGAATACCCAGTTTCTTTCAAAACTCAGCTCAACCATCACTACTCACACAATTATTTATTGATACCTGTTATGTAGCAAGTATTGTGCTGAAGCATTAGGATTTATAAACACATATAAAATCAATTCTTCCCCTCAAAGAGTTTATAATCTAATGAGGGAGGCAACATGCAAAGAACTATGTACAAACAAGATATGCAAAATAAATTGTACATAATTTCAGAAGAAAGGCATTAAGGGGACCAGGAAAGGTGGAATTTTAGCTGAGTTTTAAGTAAAAACTTTTTATTTTCAAAATACATGCAAAAATAGTTTTCACCATTCACCTTTGTAAAATCTTATGTTCCAAATTTTTCTCCCCCCCTTCTTCCACCCTCTCCCAAAGACAGCAAATAATCCAATATATATTAAACATATGCAATTCTTGTATACATATTTTCATATTTATCACAATGCACAAGAAAAATCAGATCAAAATGGAAAAAAGTGAGAAAAAAACAAAAAGCAAGCAAACAACAACAACAAAGGTAAAAATGCTATGTTGTGATCCACATTCAGTCCCTATAGTCCTCTTTCTGGACACAGATAACTCTCTACATCCCACAACTATTGGAACTGGCCTGAATCACCACATTGTTGAAAAGTACCAAGTCCATCAAAGTTAATCATCACATAATCTTCTTGTTGTTGTGTATAATGTTCTCCTGGTTCCCTTCACGTAGCATCAGTTCATGTAAGTCTCTCCAGGCCTTTCTGAAATCATCCTGCTGGTCGTTTTTTATAGAACAATAATATTCCAACCCTGGGCGAGTCACCAAGTGGCTCAGCAAAATAATAATAACAATAACAATAATCCATAATATTCATATACCTTATTCAGCCATTCTCCAACAGCCACTAAATTTCCAGTACCTTGTCACTACAGAAAGGCTAGCTAGAAAGCCTATGAAGCCAGGAGGTAGAAATGGGGCAGAGGAGAAGAGTACCAAGCATAAGGGACAGCCATGAGGGAAAATTCTTAGAGGTGAGAGATGGAGTATGTTGTGCTAAGGGATCCTAGAGTATGTAGAGGGAACACTGAAAAGGTGGGGAGAGTCAGGTTATGGAAGGCTTTAAAAACCAAACTGTGGGTTTTATATTTGATTCTTGAGGTGATAGGAAGCCATTAGTATTTAATTTAGAAAAATTTATGTAGCTGAGTTAGCAACTTTTACATGATGATTTCTTCCTCCAAACATCTATCACTTAAGTAAGTTTCCAACTGGCCTTGTCCTGTTCCTTACTTTCATCTCAAAAACAGATTTATGATGTCCTGGGATCTCTACCACACGTATTCCCTACTTCAATTAGGAGTATGCTTTGTGCTTTTTGCCTGGGGTACAAAAAAATGATAGTTCTAGTGCTGCTGAAAAAACAAACAAACAAACAACAATAACAACAAAAAATCAATAGCAAAATGGATTCAATTCATTATGTCCTGCGAATGCCTCTGAAAGGAGGCACTAATGCTATGGCTTATCATTATTCTGACTATGTAATATTACACTAACCAAAGGCAAGCAATTTGACTCTAAACTCAACCAATTGGCTGAGGGCTAAGCTATGTGACCCTAAACCAGCCATTCCATTTACAAAATAGTAATAACAATACTTATATCATCAGAATGTTATAAAGAAAAATAAAAATATGGGCTCCTTGAAAGGAACATGCTATGTAGAGTCAAGATTTTCTTATTATTATCAAGAATCTAATCACAGAAGGTGAAAATGCCATAGATAGCCCATTTTCTCCATTTATGTTTGTGGTACATGATTCTATTCTCTTTACTCCCTCATTCATTCATCCCTTGCTTTTATTCAGCTGAAATCAATTGATGATTATTGAGTAGCTATCATTTTCAAGCCACTTGTATAAGGATCATGGCTTTCCAAAAGATGCATAATTAAATATTTAGTGTTTCTATGTGAACTAGGGAAAAGAGTCTTCCCCTACTGAGTGCAGGGTTGTATAGTGAAGAGAGCTCTGGCTGCTGTGTACGTTTTCTGGACATGTCTCCTCAGAGGACCTGAGTTCAAATCCTGACTTTGTCACTTACACATGGGACTTTGGATATGTCACAACCTTTCTGAATTTTAATTTTATCATCTATAAAATGGATTATATGACCTCTAAGGTTCCTTCCAGCTTTAAATCTAGAATTCTTCCACATTTTCTCTTTCCTTTACTTCCCATGAAGAGGAGTTTGACTTTTATTCTAAGCATTACCCTAAGCATAAGAAGACCATATAAGCCTCCCCCAATATTGCATTCTTAGGGTGATAGCAGCGTAAAGCATAAGTAATTCTTTATTTCCTTTACTATGTGCTCATTTGACCCAAACTTAGGAAGAACTACATGCCCACTAAGAAGCTTTGACACAGACACAGACACACACACACACACCAAAAAAAAAAAAAAAAAAAAACCCTTCAGAAAAGGCCATGCCTTCCTACATGCCATTTTCTCCTCTAAGAGCTATATCCTGCCTCTCCTTTTGGGGCAGAAGAGTCTAAGAATTACCTCTCTGCTTTTCCCAAGTAAAATTTAGTGGAAAGAGTATTGGCTGGGCTACAAATCACATATAATCATGTTCTAGTCTTGGCTGCTTCACAGACTGACTGTGAGATCCAGGATTAATGGTTTAACTGTTTTTCTTTTTTTTTTTTTATATAAAGCTTTTTATTTACAAAACATATGAGTGACCTTTCAACATTGACCTTTGCAAAAACTTTTTTTTCCCAAGCTTTTCCCCTCCTTCCCCCCACCCCCCGCCCCTAGATGACAGGTAATCTAATACACGCTAAATAGGATAAATTATAAGACAAATACAATACATGTATACATATCTATACAGTTATCTTACTGCACAAGAAGGTTTAACTGTTTTTCAATAGCATTTTATCTTTTCCCAATTATATGTAAAGATAATTTTCAGTGTTTGTTTTATTTTAATTTTTCAGTTTCAAATTTCTTGCCTCCACCTAAAGATAGTAAGCAATTTGATATTTGATATAGGTTACACACACACACACACACACACACACACACATACACACACACACACACACACACACACACACACACACACATATATAGTGGTATAAAACATATTTCTCTATTAGTCATGTTGTGAAAGAAGAAACAGACCAAAAGAAAAAAAGGACATGAAAAAAATAAAGCAAGTGGAATAATAGCATGCTTCAATTTGTGTTCAGATTAATATTTTACTTAACTTCTTTAGGCCTTTGTTTTTCATCTGGAAAATGGGATTTTGGGATTAGAAGTTTGCAAAGTACTTTTCCAGTTCAAATGCTTTGTCAATAGGTAAAAATACTTGGTGAAATCTATTTAAGAAGTACAGGCAGTCATTACTGGGTTTGTATCCCAAGGAAATCATAAAGGAGGGAAAAGGACCCACATGTGCAAAAATGTTTGTAGCAGTTCTTTCTGTGGGAGCAAAGAATTGGAAAAGGAATGGACACCCATCAGTTGGGTAATGGCTAAACATATTGTGGTACATGAAGGTAATGGAAAACTATTGTTCTATAAAAAATGATGAACAAGCTGATTATAGAAAGGCCTGGACAGATTTACATGAACTAGTGCTGAGTGAAACAAGCAGAACCAGGAATGCGTTATACACGATAACAGCAAATTGATCAACTATGAAAGGCTTGGTTCTTCTCAGTGGTTCAGTGATCCAAAGGAATCCCAATAAACTTTGGACAGAAAATGCCATCTGCAATCAGAGAAGGAACTAAGGAGACTGAATGTAAATCAATACATGCTATGTTCACTTCTTTTTTCTGTTTTTTTCTCTCTCCCATGGTTTTTCCCACTTGCTCTGATTTTTCTCTTCCAACATAATTCATAAAACAATATGTATTCAAAGCATAAACTAAAAATAAAAGTACAGGCATTTCTCTATCTCATATAAGAACTGATATAGGGATGTCAAATGTTTACCTTTCTTAGGATTTCATGAATTATTTTTGGTTTATTCATTTACAGGAAATTCAGTACTATATTTCTTTATTTAAAAATGGCTCTGAATTCTTTGAATTCATATTATTATGGGACAAATTAATGCTCCCTAAAACTCTCTACTGATTACATCTTTGACCCAGGTGTTAGCTGATGTTGATAGAAGTTTTCTAAAAGATGACTTCTATTTAGAAAGTCTTCCCGCCATGGAATATAATCATTTTATATTGGGAAAAGTCTGGGGTTTTAAAGTTTCCACACAAAGGATTTAAGAGCAATGAAATATTTTCTGATCACTGAATTCTAATTTATTTGTTTGTGTTTAAAGAATATATTTGTGCATGAAATGTTTTAAAATTCACTTCAGTATGGCATGGAACAGTACTGCAAATATGATGTAAATCATTACAAACATGATCTCCAAAATTGGTCAGAAGTGCTGTTTTCTATAACTGACCATTACAATTTCTATGTAATTGCTATGGTCTGCTTCGTTAATGCTATCAACACTACTATATCAGGCTGGAAAGATCACTGATCTTAGATGAAGAAAGCTTGGGTTTAAATCCTAATTCTGCCACTGTTAAGAAAAAATACATATTATGCTATATTCTTCAATGTAGGCACATCTACCAAAAAACAATTTACTTTAAGTTGGTCTTATTCTAAATCCAAGCCATCTCTAGCTTAGAGAGAGAGATCTTGAAATTGGCATGATTCTACTATATTTTTGAATAACTCTCTCCCTCAAGACAATTTGAAGTAACATTTGCAGGAAGCTTGAATAAGGAAAAGGTTTTGTTAAAATACAGTTTGGGATTAACATTCCAGAACAATAATTACTAATCGATTTCTTCCTTTCTACTCCTCTGAGGAAGGCAAAGTTTTTCTTTTCTGAATAGATAAGAATGGGCCATAAACCAGGAGATGGAGAAAGTGGAGATCCCAATAACAACAAGTTTTGTTTATGTGTGTGTATGGACAAATATATGTGCATGTATATTTGTGTATGGACATGTATGCTATATGTATATGTGTGTATATATACTACATATATGTGTATCTGTATACATATATCACATTGCATTAGATTCTTTGGGGTTTATAAAGGTCTTAAAAATAATTGGGGGGGGGGGCAGCTAGGTGGCGCAGTAAATAGAGTACCAGCTCTGAAGTCAGGAGGACTTGAGTTCAAATATGACCTCAGACACTTAACATATTTCCTAGCTGTGTGACCTTAGACAAGTCACTTAGCCCCAATTGCCTTAACAAAAAAAAAAATTAAATTATCCTTTTTAATCTTCTCAATTCTATGAAGCAGGTATCATCCCCATTTTATAGATGAGGAAACTAAGGCAAATAGAGGTTAATTGACTGTCCAGGGTCATATAATCAGTAAGTTTATGTGGTGGGATTTGAACTTAGGTCTTCCTGGTTCCACATCCAGAACCTATCCATTGTGGAACATTATCTAGTTATAAGTGCCTCTTTATTAAACTTTGTTTTATACCCTTGATTCATTTTCTTGGGGAAGAAGCAAATCTGAAAAGGATTTTTAGACGTGAGAAATATTTTATCAATATTTCTAGTTGCCCTACTAAAAAGGGGGGTTTTAATATGCTTAGGTATTGTGTAATTTAGAACAAGTCACTTTAGTTCTTTGAGCCTCAGCTTCCTCATGTGGAAAATGAAGATAATATTATCAGTATAGAAAGTAAGATGAGGCACTATGGGACAAAGGGATGGAAGAAAAATAGGTAGATCCATATATGTTTCTAGCATATCTAGCAGCTCTTTGTGTAGAGTCAAGGAACTGGAAACTATAGGAATGCTTTTTCAACTGGGGAATGGCTGAACAAGGATCATGTAGTGGATGGAATCTGAAAGGACTGAGGAAACAAAAGTTTGAGCTTTAGAGCATATCAATTTATTAAAGTGCATGCCAACTGCAAAGCAAATCAGGATGAGTTCTCCTCAACTTGGCAATGGATCCTGAAAACAGGGGAAGATAGATAAGCAGGATACAAAAAACAGAATGTATAATTTGGTAATCTGAATTCTAATTATAAGAAAGATTAGGTGCTTTCCAAATCAGGGCAGGGAGAGCAAACAGGTATAATATTCTGAAATAAGAAAAAGGGGTGTCACAGTCCCCCCAACTGTCTTTAATCAAAGGAACATGGAAACAATAACTGACTGATCAGTATAGAGCTAATTTTCAGGTAAGACATAACAGTTGCTTTAAATATTTAATTGTGAGAAAATGCTTTGCGTCAATCTTTAGATCCAATTATTTTTTAAGTCTGCATTACTTAGATTCTAGTTGAGTCTCTAAGCAATAGATAGAAGTGGTCCAGCTTCCCAACCATGCACGGGTAGATTCGAACAATGCAATAAAGTTTTGTCATAATTCCCATAGCTGAATAAAATTTTCTCATAAGGCAGAAATTGGATTAGACCCATAACTGAATAGAAAAGAAACTGAGCTACCTCCAGAATTGAGTCACAAGATGCCAATGTGGTTCATTCAATTCCTACAACTCTCTGAATTCTCCTCTATTTTTTTTTTCATGAGAAAGGAGGCAGCCCATTCCCCTATGGATCACTCATCTATAAACCATATATCTGAAAGATTTTTCATATATTCATAATCAAGATTATGTAAATTAGGCCACAGAGCAAACTATTTAGAAGACTCACAACAGACTAATTTTTAAGAAAAGAGATTTACATGTGACAAAGATAACCAAAAAATGAAACAAATATAAACATCACAAAACACTCAGAATAATACAATGATGATCATCAATATTAAGTAATATCAAGTCTTCTAATTTAGTAACCCACTGCCAATGTCCATTTAATC
The DNA here is from genome assembly GCA_023553655.1 of Myrmecobius fasciatus. Taxonomy (NCBI): domain Eukaryota; kingdom Metazoa; phylum Chordata; class Mammalia; order Dasyuromorphia; family Myrmecobiidae; genus Myrmecobius; species Myrmecobius fasciatus. The sequence goes on along the minus strand of JAJPUD010006850.1, from coordinate 25,753 downwards.
ATAGCATTTTGTTGGAGTCCCAAATATCTTCAGTCTGGTCCCTGAAAATATCTTCTATTGAACATTCTGCCATAAATTTCATCCTGAGGGGTACCTTTGAAAAGGGTTCAGCTTTTCTGGATTTTTCATCACTTGTAGATATTCCCAGATAATTCTGCTAAAATCTGAGAGTAATAAGAATTAATGCAATTTAGTACACTCTCTTAAATTTGATTCTCCAAACCTGAAACCTCAAATAATTCCAGTTTTTGCATATTACTTGTTTCTATTTTTACTAAAATCCTGAACCTAAAATAAATAAATCTGTACTTGATATAAGAATTTTTAAAAATCATAAATGGGAAAATAACTCTGCTTTTATTTTATTATTATTAATATAATTTTATATGTAAAATCCTTAATACAATTTTGAGAACTTATTACTCTCATGTATACTCAAAGTCCAAATTTCCCTGTTAGATAAATTTGGAAGTAATCACATACGTATGTATATAGTTCTTAGAGAAAGTATCCTGTTGCTTTCTCAAAGTTAATATTCTATTTAATTAGAAAACTTTTATATTATATCTTTATATAGTTGCTTTGTTTAATTCCCCCACTAGGAGAATATTATCCCCATATTATAATTTGACCATAAAATTTTTTCAACTTGCATCCTATTATAGTAACTCAGATGTCCCAGTATCAATTTATTAATTAGTAGATTTAGTATTGTACTTACAAAACTTACTCACTGCCCTGAATATACAATTTGCTGTGAAAGAAAAAGGAGGGACATAATTATTACAGTGTCAAGACTCATCCCCTTAAGCACACAGACTGCCCTGACATATATCATAACAAGAGGAAAAACAATCTTAGCTCTGTTTGATTATAGACATGAGTCATGTCTGACAGCCATTTATGTATTAAAGCTCCATAGAGTATCAAAGGTTCAGGATTAACCAGGTGGGGGAAATTTCCTGTCCAAAAAGGAAATAATGCAATGGACAAACTGAGTCAAAAAGATCCTATCTGGAATTACAGCTTCCCATTGTATTGGTTAGAGACCTTAAGCCTTTCAAAGTTGTTATTACCACATAAATTGTTCTTTTGATTCTGTTCACTTTACATTAATCAAAGGCTTCTCTGAAACTACAAAATTGTTTCTTATGATATAAAAATAAGTAAGCATTATTAAGTACTTACCATGTGCTAGGTACTGTGCTAAGAATTGAAAATGCAAAGAAAGGCAAAAAAACAATTCCTGCTCTCAAACAGTTTATAATCTATTAGAAGAGACAACATGAAAATAATTATGTACATGTAAGATATAAACAGAGTAATTCATAGTGCTCAATTATATTCATATAACATAATTTGCTCAAATTGCCCAAATAATGAGCACCCTCTTAGTTTGCAGTTCTTTGCCATCACAAAAAGAACTACTATAAATATTTTACATATTTTGTGCTTTCCTTTTTCTTTGATCTTGCTGTGATATAGACCTCATAATAGTATTGCTAAAATCTGTTTTTTTCAACCTTACCTCCCTTCTTATATTCTTTCAACCTTATCTCACTTATATTCTGGGCTTCCTTTACATTGAACTCTTTACCTATGCTAGAAGTTTCTGCATCTATACCTTTTTGCTAAGAATAAGATGTATTTCCATGCTCTGAAAGTTATTCAATGAAGCCCTAGCCATTCTTCAAGAGCTAGCTCAAATGCCATCACCTCCATTTTCCAGTTCCCTCAATCATCTCTCCCTCCCATGAACTTTCAAATCTCATGCACTTTTCCTAGTCTTTTTTGGGGGGATAATTTTGGTAATTTTTGTATATGTCATTTCCAACCAACCATAGATTGGTTGGTTGATTAGAAACCAATTATTTTTATCTTTGTATCATAGCACCTGTCACAATTCATTGCACATAGTAGGTGTTTGATCGATATTTGCCAATTAAATAAAATCTAATTATCCCTTCCACATTGTAGGGATTAGGGGCACAGTACTCCCATAATCTCAAGATCCTAGGAAAATATATGTAAATTTTTGACCCTCCCTTCATAACAGAGAAGAAATTGTATATATTAATGGCATTAAAAGATAAAAATGTTGATATTATATAATATCATACATATGTTATGCATTTCTGAGTTTCTAAATTTTTTCTATCTGCTGCTCTGCCTGCAGTATCATCTGTAACTTCTGCAAAACTCCCAAAAAATTCCTATTTAATTTTTTGTTGACCCACTATATATTGAAACCATGATGGAGCAAGTTGCAATTTGGAAGGGATGACTATACATATTTCTTAGCTTGACATCCAAGGCTCTCGCAATCTGGCTATAATCTGCCTTTATAGCCTAATTTCATGCTAACCTATATTACAAACAATTGGACTACTCACCATCCTCAGTTCTGATCTGGCCATCTCTTTTCTGGTCACACTATCTCTCACATTTGGAGTAAATTCAAGTCAAGTCCAACAGCATTTATTTATTAAGTACTTTCTAAGAGCCAGGAAGTATGCTAAGTACTTGAGATACAGAAAAAGGCAAAAATAGTCCCTGCCCTCAAAGAGTTAACAGCCTAATTAAGTTAATAATAAATCATTACTTATTAATAAGTTGTTAATAATAAGTTAATAATAGTTGTACAAACAAGATATAAATATGACAAATTGAAATAAATCAATAGAGGAAAGACACTAGACTTAAGGGAGTTAATGAAAGGCTTCTTTCAGAAGGTAGAATTTTAGCTGAGACTTGAAGGAAGCTAGGACATAGATACAAGGAAGGAGAACATTCCAGATATGGGGGACAGCCAGTGAAAATGTGCAGAGTTTGAAAAAAAAAAGATATGAGAACATATCCCCACCCCTCAGTCCTTTGTAGAGGTGGGAGGTTCACTGGTATCTCACATTATGCATATGTCAGATTTTTTTCTATTCATTGATCAATTATACTGATTTTTTTCTCTCCTTTTTCTTTTTTTGTCTTAAATACTATTTGTTATGTTGAACATCTCTCTGAGAGGGAAAGAGAGGCATATACTTGATGATGTAAAAATAACTGATGAAAACATACTTAAGGGGAAAAAAAGTATAGTATCAAGGAAATGGAGTATCTTATACCAGGAACAGCAAGAAGGTCATTATCACTGAATGGTAGATAATATGTGAAAGAAGTTTAGAAAGTTAGGAGGAGAATAGGTTATAAAGGGCTTTAAAATAGAGAATTTTTGTATCTGACCTTGAAGGTATAATAATGAGTTACCTAGAGTTTATTGGATAGGGGAATGACATGGTTAGACCTGCATTTTAGGAAGATCATTTTGATAGCTAAGTGTGGGATGGACTGAAATAAGGAAAGACTTAAGACAGAAGACACCATCTAGATTGCCACAATGGGGGCATGCATGCTCTCCCCTTCAATTTTTGACTGTTGAAATTCATCCCTTCTTTCAAGTTCCAAAACATTTTTCATGACGTCTGACATGATTTCCCCCTTCTTCCCCAGTGGAAATCATTTTTCACTTCTATGAACTCTCATTGAATGTTTTTTGGACTTCTCCTTTATATAAACTACACTTTCCTTCGTACTACATACATACATATATGTGTGTGTGTGTACATGTTATTTCTTTGAGGGGTTGTCTTATTTTATCTGTAGAGTCAGGGTTCAATATATCTTTTGTATTGACTCTAATACCAATTATTGCTGTATACTAAGTCAAATCCTATGAACCACTTTGTAATAGATTGGTAGGATTGTCTTAAACATAAATAGTTACACACTAATTGGGGATAGGTCTCCCTATAGGTTTAAGGATGTTTGACAGAAGTTCTGAAAAGGAGAAGGGTCTTAGTAGATTTTGTCCTGGGAGAGATTTCAAGTAAGACTGAAGAGAAAGTCAATGAGGTTGCGATTCTTATACTTTGACTATTAGAACGAAGAGAGAAGTTCTGTTTGAGAGGCATCATATAGAAACAGATCAAACAACTGGAGTGATTGATGGCTTCCAAGAAGTCAAAAATCGAAGCAGGAAAGAGATTTGCATTTTCTCAATTCAGCCTCATTCTGCCATCTTGCCCATTCTCTAAATAAGGATAAATAGAAGAGAACTCTGATTACTGGGCTCCCCTCATGTAAGGCAAATACATAAACAGTTACTAGTGAAATCATAATAAAAAGATGGACTTACATTTATGTAAAGCATTATTCCTTATCTGAGCACAAGGTCTAGAATCAGAGAACTTTGATTCATATCCTGCTTCTAATACTGACTACCTGTGTGATTCTGGAAAGGTCACACAAACTTGTTGGATTTCAGTTTCCTCATCAGTAAAATGAAGGGATTTAGGCTCAATGGATATAGAGCTCCATTTCAGTTCTTTACCTGTGCTCCTTCCACCTCACAACAACTTCTTCCATAAAACCTTTCCCAGAACAAGAAAATCTACCCACATCCTCCTTCTCCTTCTCAGGACTTCTGTCAAACATCCTTGAACTTATAAGGACACCTTATGGCTTAGTTCATTGTTTCTCAGTGTACAACTGGATCATATTTATGTTTAAAACTGTCCTACCTATCTGTTACAAAGGTAGTATAAAACTTATTTCTGTTTCATAGATGAGGAATTAGTTGAGGTTTTTTTGTTGTGTCAGTTTTCAACGTGTCTGACTGCAATCCCATTTAGGGTTTTCTTGGCTTATATACTGGAATAGTTTGCCATTTTCTTCTCCAACTCATTTTACAGATGAGGAAACTGAGGCAGACGTGGCTAAATGCTTGCTCAGAATCACACAGCTAGTGTCTGAGGCCAGATTTGAAATCAGGAAAATGAATCTTCCTGCCCCCAGACCTGGCACTCTACTACACTACCATAAATTGGCTAAGTTTACCTGTCTAACAGGTAAGTGCCAGAGCTAGGACTGAAACCAAAGTTGAGGTCAGATTGAATGTTCTTTCCAAAACACAATGCTGATTCTTACTGCCTCCATCCTTCTTGACTTGCTCCTCCTGAGATGTCTTCCAACTGCCCAAAGTCATATGCTAATTCACTGAGGTTTATTTCTTTAAGTCATGGGGATTTACATGTGACAAAGGTAACCAAAAAATGAAACAAATTGTTTTGTTTTGTTTTTGTTTTGTTTTGAGCCACTGAGCTTAAAGCTGTCATCAGAAGAATCTAGACTTTCTTCTTCCCAGATTGTTTTCCCAATAAAAGTATCAATTTCCCAATAGTGATTTTTTGCTGCCACCTTGTGGACATGAAGATTTTTCTCCCCAAGCACAACACAACTTGTCATCCATCCAAAGTAATTTTTTCAAGTCCAATCAATGCTTTGGGTTCTTTGTCCCTCCTGATGGCCCCTCTTTTTTTAGAGTCCAGTACCAGAATCCTCATACAAAGCACCCCTTACCTTCTATCAGTGATGAGATCCAGACTCTCATTGTTGGTTCTATGGTCAGATTATTTCTGTACAATCAGACAAGTCTCGTGAGGATTTATAAAGCCAGCTTTTATGTTTTTCTTCTGGTCACTGACCTCCTTCCTCTATTATTTTGAGGCTGCTGCTCTATGGGGTTTTTTTTCAGACATGATCTAAGAAAAGGATTTGATAACCTTGATCATTCACATCTGCTGTCTTCATCTAGTCCGAACCAAGCATCTGCTTTCATAGAATTTCACTGGGATATTACTTCCCCCACTCCCAATCCCATCCCCCTGGCATAGTATTAAACACCTGACAGAGTTAAAAAAAAAAACTTAAGTCCTTTCTCTGAGAGCTTTGAGAGATGTGTGTGTTGGTGAGGGGCTTGGTATCATTTTGGGGTGATTGGGACTTTATCAGGAGGTCAATCAAATAGCATTTTTATGTTAATTGATATTGTTGCATTTTATTACTATAATGCATTCATTTCTAAATCTTTTTCACTCTCTGCTACCCAGCCCCAAGTCATATAGCCCTTGCAATAAAAGTATTAAAAGAAGGAAAAAAAGCAGGTTGGCAAAAATCAAGCAGAATATTGATCATGATTGGTAGTACATACAATATTTCACACATAATCCAGAGAAATTTTTTTAGACAACATAGTTCTTTTCTGGCTCTTGAAATTCAGTATGATGGGGTGGAGCTGGGGACATTAAATTAGGGAACAGGAGACATCTAAATCTGCTAAGTAGCCCTGTGACCTTTTTTTTAAAATTTCTTTTTTTTATTAATACTTTTTGTTTGCAAAACATATGTATGGGTAATTCTTCAACATTAACCCTTACAAAGCTTTCTGTTACAAATTTTCCCCCCCTACTCACCAACCCTCCCCTAGATGGCAGGAAATCCCCTACATGTTAATTATGTTAAAATACTTAAGAAATCAAATATATGTATACATATTTCCACACATCATTTTTGTGCAGGAGAAATCGTATCTACAAGAAAGAATAATCAGATAAAGGAAATACAATACAAGCAAACATCAACAGAGAGCATGAAAATGATATGTTGTGGTCCACATTTCATATACCTCTCTCTGGGTGTATATGGCTTTCTTCACTGAACAATTGGAACTGGTTTGAAACATTTCATTGTTGAAGAGAACCATGTCCATCAGAATTGATCATCATATAGTATTGTTGCCGTGTATAATGATCTCCTGGTTCTGCTCACTTCACTGAGCATCAGTTCATGCAAATCTCTCCAGGCCTCTCTGAAATCATCCTGCTGGTTGTTTCTTACAGAGCAATAATATTCCATAACATTCATATACCATAATTTGTTCAGACACTCTCCAATTGAAGGGCATCTATTCAGTTTCCAGTTTCTAGCCACTACAAAAAGAGCTGCCACAAACATTCTTGCACATGTGGTAGCCCTGTGACCTTAAGGAAATCATCCAGTCTTTTTCAATTCTAAGTCAACATCATAAATCTGTGTAGCCTTGACTCTGTTTTCCTTAACAAGAAGGGTAATGCAGTGGAAAGAACAATGAATCCTGGCTCAACTGCTTGTGACATATGGGACTTTAAAAAAGTTGCTTAAGCTTTTTGGAAAGGAAGGGAATAAGCATTTAAACAGTACCTATGAAGTTCTAGGCATTGTGTTACAAATATAATCTTATTTGATCCTCACAATAACTCTGCAAGGTACTGTAATCCCCATTTTACAGATGGGGCAAACAGGTTAAGTGACTTGTCAAGCATATACAGCTCATAAGTGTCTGAGGCCAGATTTGACTCAGGTCTTCCTGACTCCTGACTCACTGCTCTATCCACCACATTGTCTTTCAGCCTCAATCTCCTCATAAAATAAGAGGGCTAGACTAGACCTTTCAGGTCTTATCCAATTCTAAATCTATGATCTTATGATAATTTCTTGTTGCACTGAGATGAGGACTGAATTTAGAGTTGAGAACCTGAGTTCAAACCCTAAGAGAAATCATCTTTCATAACATGTCAAGCATTATACAGGCAAGTGATGGGGATATTTTAGGACAAGATGGTTTTTGAGGTCTCTTCCCATTACATGTTAGGATGACCCTATTTGTAAATAAGAGTGAATTCAATGTGTTCAAGTTATGTGACTATGATAATAGATGACTATTATATACTAAGGTCTTGCCTAAGGTACAAGATTAGGGAATCTCTTCCAGAGTCCAGCTAGTAGATAGCAGGGGCAGGATTGAAACCCAGATGTCTCTCTGCTCCAAGTCAAGCATTCTATCTATTAATACATGTTGCCTCTATTGATAGATGAGGCTTGAGGGAAGAAGGTGAGGAAATTTAAATTTCTGTCATTGAGGTCAGAAAATTATTGTTTTTTGGGAATATGAAAACTGATGTGGCCACAAAAAAAAAATCAAGATATCTGTCTCTGTCTTAAAAATATATAGAAATGTATTATGCATCCATCATGGAATTCTCCATGAAAAATGCCACTTTTGACATCTTAGACAGTTGAGAAATTTGCCCAGAAAATTTCAGGACATAATGATGTTTCTAATGATGCCAGTTTTCTATCTTCTACTTGTCAGAGGCAGGATATATATGATATAAGGCTTGCCTTTTTTTTCCTTTTTACCTGGGAGCAGATTTAAAGACAAAAAAAATATGTCTCTCACATGTAATAATCCCACAAATAAATGCAGCCACATTTGACTGGGGCCAAGATCCCCTGCTGGTGGCTGGCATGCCATCAAGGGCTAAAGCTGTGGGCCAGGTGGTGGAGGATTCTGGTTTGGCAGGAATCAAGCTCAAGCTATGGCCATTGGCCTTGTGTCTTAACAGTGATTTGGTCAATGGGATCTTCTCCAGAAAAAGTTACAGATTTGAAAGGACAGATTATCTGGTCCTCCTTCTGTCAAAGAAGGAATATTATGGACAACAGCCAGGTAAAAGGCATTTAATAAACACTTACTATGAATCAATCACTACTTTAAGTACAAGAGAATACAAATATAAGCAAAAATAAAGAAAGTTCCTGGCCTCAGGAAGCTTACATTCTAATAGATGAGAAACAACACAGAAATAACTGGAACTGAAAAGCTGGGGGAGGAGTATCCATGGGGAAATGGTGATTAAGTCCAAAGAATGACAAATGGCCAGCCTCAACCCACCCCCCCAAAAAAAAACCCTAAGAGAAACTCATCAAAGAGAAAAAGGGACTAGAGGTTTGGAAGGATACTCCAGGGTACTTCTGGAAAGTGGAAAATCCTGAGTAGAGAGAAATAGGTACAGTCAAGTATACTCTTTAAACTATATAGAAAGTCTTTTTTGGCTTTGTGACAGCTGCTTCCTTCAACAGAGTCAAAGTCTGGCCTGCCTCCATCCCTCCACCCTCATCCCAGTAAATACCACCCTAATTAATCTCAAGCCTCTTTCCTTTTCCTTTTGGGTGTTTCTAATGTCAAAGACCAGGATAATCAATAGCTCAGTCTGCACTGTGAACTAAATAGAAAGTTTAGAAATTCTAAGGCTGGATTGTTAAAAAGCCATTTTTTTCCAATCCCTTGCTCAGCATGGGAGAAAGAAAAAATTCATCTTGTTTTTCAAACTCTCCAGAGAAGGCGGTTGCACAATTTCCTAAAAAAGCCATATTTTGATGCACTGTGATTTTTGCCTTCAGGAACTTTTTTCTTTATAATTCATTTAAAATCTATTTAAAAGTCTTTTTTTCCTTCTTTTCTCCCCATAGAAGAAATTTAGAATTGATGCTCTTTGTGCTACACACACTTAAAAATCATCCAATTCCTCCAAAATTTCTTCTTTTCTAAACTTCCTAATATAAGCTCCTAAAGGCACTTCACTGCCTTGTTTTCTTGTATTTGTATTCCTAGCATTTAGCACAATGCCTGGCACATAGTAAATGCTTTATATATCTATCTGAGCTGAAGAATATCACTTCAGATACCTACTATCAGTGTGACCCTAGGTAAATCAATTGAAATGCCACTGCCTCAGTTTTGTTATTGTGGAGTTGTTTTTAGTCATGTCTTACTCTTCATGATCCCTTTTTGAGGTTTTCCTGGCAAAGATCCCGAAGTGCTTTACCATTTCCTTTACAAATAAGGAAACTGAGGCAAAAAGATTTAAGTAATCACACAGCTGGGAAGTGTCTGAAGGCAGATTTGAACTCAGGAAGATGTCTTCCTGACTCCAGGTCCAATATTTTGTGCACTATGACACTACCTAGCTGCCCAGTTTATTCATGTGTAAAGTGAGGAAAGTTGAATTCAATAGATACTGAAGTTCCTTTCAGCTAAAAGTCTATCATCTTATGAATCCTAGTTCCTAACCTGGAACTTGGGCTTTATTTTCCATCTCTTTAATCTTCTCTGTGGTTCCTTCTCTGAACTTCCTCCACATGTTTTTTTTTTTTTTTTTTTAATCAGATCATAGACCAAGAATTGGAAGAAACCATGGAGACCACCAAGACCAGCCATGTCTTGCTCAGAGTCATACAACTAGTATATGGAAGGGTATTTGAATCCAAGTCTTTTATCCTTTCCATCACTTTTCAAATGGTGATGGCCAAAACTAGACACAATTCTTTAGAAAAATCTTAACACTTCTGACTTGGTCTGTATTAGAAAGCTAGGAATTTGTTCACCTACAGTCAAGTCCTAGAAGCTTCCTGAAATTCCATCTTCATCCCACTTCTTACCTGATTTCCTTTGGAAGGTCCTCCCTTGATTAGATGGGAACCAGATAAGATACTTCTCAAGAGTTTATCCTCATAAATAGAATTTCAAGAATTGTCCTGGTATAATGGAAGAGTACCATCTTTTCTCCTCTCCAGAGGTGATCAGAGGATAGTGATATTTGGGTTTAGCAGTCCCTGAGGAATTATGTAAAAATCCCAGATCCCAACACCCCCCCCAAAAAAAGCCTCTATACCCTAAAATGAACATTTTTGTCAAAGAGCTCCATTCTCTGATTAGGATCCCCTCCTGGTTGGTGTATGGGGAGGAACAGGATATCCAAAGAGAGATCAAAAAGCCATAAAGAGAAGCCATGCTCCTATCACCTTCTGTTCTTTCAAATTTTGATCTATTGGTCTTCTAAAATATTTTTACCAGTGAACTTAAAGATTGACCAAGAAAAAAAAAGGTTGCATTACTTTACTAGTGAACTCAGATTTATCTATTTCTATTAGGAAAAGTTCCATTTCTCAGAGGAAAGAAGTTTACCAAGGCCATAACTAAGTTCATTTTCCACTCACTTATGCACCCCAGAATCTATTGGCCTCCTCCAGCAATTGACTCAATTTTTTCTGATGACTGAATCAAAGCAAAAATAAATCACAAAAATCACTGTTCTTTTGTAAGAGCAGCAATGAAAAAAAGAGAGAGAGAGCAGCAATGATTGTGGTTGTTCCTTCGGCTAAAAGGGAACTATGACTAAGAACCAAGTGCTCATGTACCCAGTCAGACTACATCCCTGTTTTTAGAGGACAGGTTATCACTGTCCATACCTGCTGGTTATTGATTTTGGTGAATTTAGTGCAAAGTTCAGGACATTTACTTTCACAGAAATCCAATTTGTTTTTTTATATGCCAGCAATAAGGAAACTTATATAAGGAGACTATAAATTGCAGAGCAAGTGCTTATCTGTCTCAGTGGAAGGAGTTTCCTTATAAGAAATTCCCTAGAAAAGTGAAATGATAAATCCAGTTTTTAAAAAATATTTCCTAGAGTTTTCTGAGATATATCTACATCTTCTCCAGTTTCATCCATGCTTGAGAAAGTGTCTGTTGTTTTTATTTTTGTTTTCTTCACCATAAATAATGGTGGATAGAAGGGTAGGGACAGATAAATGGACAGAAGAATAGTAGAATAAGAGAAATAAAGATAAAGAATAGGGAGTAAAAGTATAATAAAATGTGACAAAGATTCTCAATCTAGTCTTCAAAAATCACCAGCTTATTATATCTTCTCTACTTACCCTTCCTGAACTGTCTCTGAAGACATCATTATCACCACTAATAGTGAAGTGGTGCAGTAGTAGTAGAAGAAACTCTGGGCTTAGAGTCAGAAATCTGGTCTCAGATACTTAGTAGTTGTATGATCATAACCAATTAACTCAACCTCTGTCTTCCTCAGTTCTTCAACTGTAAAATGGGGATAATAATTGCATCTATCTCCTTGAATTGAAAATCAAATGAGACATTTATAAAGTGTTCAGCACAATGTCTGTCCTTCTTTCCTTACCTACACCTGGGTGAAGGGAGACAACTGACTCAAGCCAACCCATGTTCCCTGATTCTTTTCCTTGCTCTTAAAATACAACTATTGATCACTCTACCTTTCTTCCATGGACGAAATCTGGGTCAATTTAGTTTCCTTTTCTTACCACATTTGGCTGTCAGTTGGTATACCTGGTCTCCTGGGGAAAAAAAGAATAGAGGTTAAGATTAGGGGCTTCAAGTCCACCATTTTTGAGGGACAGTAAAAAGAGAGAGAACAGGGCTAAAGCAGACACATCTGCTCAGTCAGTCAATAATCATTACTGTGCAAGATACAGTTTACAAAGACAAAAATGATAGAAGCCTTGTCCTCAAAAAACTTACAGTCTTTCAAGGGAGACAACATATAAACACTTATGTATATTCAAAATATGTAAAAGTAAATACAGGAAAATATTTTGACAATGCACTAGCCTTCGGGTTATTGGGAAAGATCTTAAGTAGTATTAAAGTTGAAATCTGAAGGAAACTAGGAATTCTAAGAAGCAGAAGTAAGGAAGAAATGTATTCTAGGAATCACCCAGACAAAAGCATGGAGATGGAACATGAAATGTCATGTGTAGATAACAGCAAGAATACCAGTTTGACTAGTCAGTAAAATACATGAAAGATAGTAACATATAATAAACTTGGGAGGGAGGACTGGAGGTAGCTAAACATTCTACCCTTTTGTTGTTGTTATTGTTGTTTCCTACCAGTAACTGCCAATTAAAATGAACAGAATGAAAAATCTCAACATGTAGGAAATTTTTTTTGGAGGGGAGGGAAGGCTGTGGGAAGAGTAGTCTTTTTGTCACCATTTTAAAAAGTAAAATCCAAGAAATGAAGTCCTGTCTGTTCAACAAAAAAGTCCCAGGGGTAAGTAGGTACCTGGTCAGATCACAGTGACCCTGGCTGTTACTTTCCCGATAGCTACTTAGAGTATCTTTCAGGAAACCTGCTACATATAACCAATTTCACAGTTGTCAAACAAAGGGGCTAATAATAAGAGAGAGAGAGACAGAGATGGAGACAAAGACAGAGACAGAGACAGAGAGACAGAGAAAGAAAGAGAGAGAATGATAGAGACAGAGACAGAAAGAGATGGGGGAGGAAAGAAGGAAAGAAAAAGGAGGAGAAGGAAGATGAAAAAGAGGAGGAGGGAAGGAAAAGAAAAGGATGGATAAAAGAAGAAAGGAAAGAGGAGGGGAAGAAGGGAGAGAAGAAAGAGTATTAGAAATGGGAAAAGTCATTGCTACTACTTGATCACAATGTGCCATCAACTGGGGAGGGGATGGGAAATTAATGTTCAAAAGATTCCAATAAATACATCAGAACATGATATAAACAAGGGAATCTTCAGCAAGAAAAGGAACTAATCTAATGTTTATTCCCTTCCACACTTTTGTTTAATGTAGTTATTAGAAGATAGAAAAGGCTCATTACCATATGTAAAATGCTGCAGTAGCTGGCCCCAGCTGCCTAGAAACCAGCCAACAGCAGGAGACCCCTCGACACCAGGATCTGTCTGTCTGGAGGAGCCTTGCTTTATGCATTTCTCCTAAGTACAACCAACTCTGTTTAACTGAGCTCTGCTTACCTCTTGTGCTCAGAACTCTCAGAGACTTTCCCTTCTGCAAATGACCTTTCTAAAACTGCACTGTTTCTGATGACCGGCCTCTACCACAAAGAGTTGGAAAGTGTCCACTTTCTCCAGCTGCAAGTGTTCCCCGAAGGAAAGGGAGATGAATTCTTTAGTGGGTTGCTACTATTTTAAGCCTGTCATAGGTGTCAGATCTCCTGCAAATTGTCCTCCTCAAAGACTGTCTTTGCTTTCTAAATGAAAATGCAGATTCCTGGGAAATCAGGACAGTGGAATCTTCCTTAGAATCCCATGGATACCAAACAATCAGTATGTTTGTTTGCCTTTGAGCACTGAATAGAAAAATCGAGTTTCAAAATGTTCAGGAAATTTTATGCAAGCCTTTGTTACTGTTAGAATGTCGAATAAAAAAAAAAAGAAGCAGTCTATAACATTTTCTCTGTAGTATAAAACAAGATATTTCTTGTATTGGGGAAGTATTGTGTTACATTCCCTATCCTACCATCATTTGCCTAGTAATTTTTATGCCAGATGTAAATTCTGTACTGGTCATTTTATTAACCCTTGAAGGAGATTTGCTGAAAAACTTGTTTTAAAAAAAAAAGTTATAATCTCTTACTTCTTCCCCTCCTCTAACTACAACACACAAGAGACAATGACTTCATCTACTGTTATGTTAATGACCCAAACTGAATTCATAAGAGCCTTAGGGTAAACCCTGGAGACTTCTGCCAAGTCCAAGAACTGGTAACTATGGACAAATAAAATCTTTTCACTTTTAGGAGACTGTTTCCTTAAGATTAAATGGAGACTTGTGTTTCCCAACCCCACCAATTTGCTAAGTGGAAAGCTATCTTGTAAACATTAAAGTGCTAAAGTTTATAAACATGTTCTTTTTTTCCAAGAAAAAAAAAGACTAAATTGTTAAACCAATGTTTTTAAAAACCATTTTTGCTGACAGAAGACAACTTCAGAATTCTGGCATCATCTCTAGATCTCCTCCTAGGAAGAGATTTCTTTATACTCTCTTCTGAAGAATGCTAATTATTCAAACTTCTAATACTCAAAAAGCAAACTTTAAGTCACTTTATTTTTTCAATTACTTTTCATGTAAACAATCTCTTCATCATTTTTGGACTTAGTGCTGACATTACTAATCTCTTCATTTTAAAAAAAAAAAAGATAAAAAATAGCATGATCTTGTGACTTATTTCATGCATTTCTCTAGTTCCCCCTATTCTCTCCTCAGAAGTTCCCATTTTTCCATCATAAGAGATCCTGTTACATATCCTCCACATTCCACACTACTGCCAAATGCTTACTTTGTGGTTTGACTAAAAAGTTCTTTTCTGTTGCTGGTTACTAGATTGCTTGCAAATAGTAAAAGGATTAACATCACCTTTAGCCATAGATTCAGTTGGCAAAGTTCAAAGAAGAAAATTTTTTTATTGATGACATTTTCTAGGACTATGGCTTCCCAATAATGCCATTCCTACCCAAATGGAGGGCAAGTAGGTAGCACAGTGAATAAAGTGTTACGTCTGTAGTCAGAGAGACCGAAGTTCAAATCTGGCCTCAGACACTTCCTAGCTATGTGACCCTGGACAAGTCACTTAACTCTCGTTTTACCTTAGTTTCCTTATCTGTAAAATGAGTTGGAGAAGGAAATGACAAACCATTCCAATATCTTTGCCAAAAAAATATCCAGAAGGGAGTCACAAAGAATCAGACACAATTGAAAAATGAGTAAATAACAACCCTTCTTTCTAACAGAAAAGTAAAGGAAACCATACACTGGCTAGATTGAATAATACATGCCTTATTCCATACTATAGCCTGTTACCTCTCTGCTGAAAAAGTAAGAGATGTCTTTTATGAGTTGAAGATTTATTAATGTCAATAGCAAATACCTTAAAAGATATGGGAAAAATGTAGAGGTACTACTATTAGACAGACTATTATTATTTTAATCCTTCACTGACCTTATTGTATCATTTCAGTCTTGTTCAATTCTTTATAACCCTATTTCGGGTTTTCTTGGTAAAGATACTTAATTGGTTTGCCATTTCCTTCTCCAGATCATTTTACAGATGAAAAAACTGAGGCAAACAAGATTAAGTGATTTTCCCCAGCTCACACAGCTAGTGAATGCCTGAGACCACATTTGAACTCATAAAGATGAGTCTTCTTGATTCCAGTCCCAGATCTCTATCCATTACTCCAGTGCTGCTCATCAATGACCTTAGATTTCATCAATATGGGTTCTTCTTTCACTGATGCAGATGCCAATCTTAATAGCAAGTCTTTGAAAGTTTCTGTGGCTGAAAATTCATCACCCTGGAGTCAACATTTAGCTGGTCCTCGAATGATAAATATAGTCTCCTTCTACCCACAATTAAAACAGCCTCAACTTAATAGAAGTGGCAAAGCTGGTAGTATTGGCATAGTTTTTGAGAGCATAATACTCTTCATTTAACAATAAGGCCTCCAAATCTGACTTTACCAGAAGAATAATGGATAGCAGTTCTAGTTCAGGGAATTTGCAAACATCTAGTAAAATATAAATTCCTTGAGGGCAGGGTCTGTTATATTTTTGTCTTTTATTATCAGAACCTAGCATAGTACCTTATATTTAGTAAGCATTTAAGATGTTTAGCAATGGCCCTATAGATAAAGCATTAGTCCTAGAGTCAGGAGGATCTGAGTTTGAATCCATCCTCAGATACTTCCTAGCTGGGTGAGTATTCTGGACAAGTCACTTAATTCCTGTCTTTCTTGGTTTCTCCAACTGCAAAATGAGGACAATAATAGCACTTACTTCCCAGGACTTTTGTGAGGATTAATGAGATAATGTGTAAAGCACTTACCATAGTATTTGTCACAAATAAGCATTTGTCTCTTTCCTTTCTCTGGAATGATTAGTGTACTTGTGAATATGCCAAAGAAAGGTGTACATACTATAGCAGTCAGATAGTCTCTGGCTCACACAGCTTTCTTCTTTTATATTTAGCTAGTTTTGATTTGTCCATAAGGAAACATATTTTTTATAAAAATAAAAAATATCACATTGGATCATAGTGATAATCAATTCAGGCCAATTTTTGTCTCTGCAAGTTAAAAGAAAGGAAGTGGAACTTTGCAGGGAACAGAAAAGTGGAGAGGCATTTTTCTTCTCATGCCAGATGAGACTGTCACCCCCACAACTCATGATTCTCAACTGCAACACATTCCCCTCCCCTCCTGCCCTCATATCTATAACACATTTGCCCCCACTTCCTTACCTGGGCTGCCATCTCCAGCTGTACCTTCTCCTAGGCCCAGGGCCAACCCTCTCTTTGCCACTGCTTGGAATCCTGGTTTTCTCCAATAAATAATAAAAGACTTGATCTCTACCTTGCTTCTCCATCAAAATGCTCTCTTCCTGCTGCTTCTCTGCCCCACTTTTTATCGGGATTTAGGGGATTCAGGGCTTTGTCTGGGGAGACACATGGACTTTCCTTCCCCTGTATAACTGGACCAGATCAGGTAACCAGTGGAGACTTACATAAAAGCCATCTGTGGTATACTAAAGGTTCACAATCTCAGACTTTCCTCACTCCCAGGTGAGCTCTTGCCCAAGGAGCAATTTCCTTAGGTGTCTGTCTCAGCCTTGGTCTTCACCCTCTCCTTCTTTCCCTCCCCCTCTTCCCACTGCCTACATGCCATTTTTTTTCAGCACTTGGCCCAGACATAATCATATCTTCATCCAGCAAAGTTATCTTACAGCTTGTTCCCTTGATCAAATCCTGACAATTCAAACTGAAGAAAGGATGTACTAAGACACAAAACTCCAAATGACTTATAATTAATATTTGTGCTTACTTTGTAAGTGCAATTTTATATTTTCATTTGAATATAGTTATGTGAAATGACATTTTGATAAAACATTTAATTCTATGCTGTGAACACCCAACTTGAAGAGAGCCAAGAACTGTCAATCTTCCTTTCTGTCCTCCCTAGGCTCCCTGCTCTCTTATGAGGATGGAAGATGTCCCCTCTTAGATTTCGGGCTAGCTGCAGGATAATTGATGAGATGATTTAAGTTTTCATTTAGTAAGCTTTTCTGGTTAGTGGAATAGAACTGAGAGGAAGGGGGCAGGACTTCCTCAACTTCCTTACAACTTCTTGCCCATCTGACTCAAAGCTGCAGGAAACTGTCCAAATGGAGGTAGTGAGAGAGTCAACAAAGGGCCTGAAAGCAAAGCACCAGCTGCCTTGGCTTTGTCTCAGTTTTTTGCCTTTGAGGGTTTAATTATTTGTCCCATAATATGCAGAAGAATCTACCTGTGAAGAATTTAACCTTTATTATAATAGTTGAATGTTCTTGAAGTATCTCTTGATTGTAAGCCCAGAAACCACTTTTCTTCATGTTTTTCTTTTTTCTTTTTTTTTTTTTTCAGGTCAACAGGTTTTGGCTTCTTGAATGCTCTATGCAAAGCAGCAGCTGTTCTTGGAAACTTAATATTCGGCTCCCTTGTTGGTATCACCAAAGCCATCCCTATTCTACTAGCTTCTACTGTGCTTGTATGTGGAGGGTTGGTGGGACTCCGTCTGCCTGACACAAGAACCCAGGTTTTGATGTAACCGATGGGGAAGAAAAAGCCATTTGTCATCTTGTTTTTCTCTCTTTTCCAAGTGTCAATTTTCTTGATTGGTGCAAAGGCTTTAGAGATTCATGCCAAGAAAGATGGGTCAGATATTATCATAACTCGACCTCTTGTGGTGACTAATGCTTAGCTGTGTGAGTCCTTTCCCCCAAAACACAATATTTGCACACATTGCTTTGCCGTGCATCATTTCTTTCCAAACTGTAAAGAAAGCTACCTCCTCCTAAAGTAGGCAAGAGAAAGACAATGCATGCTGAAAAGCCCTCTCTTTTCATCATTAGAGGCTTTAAAAAAAAAAAAAAGGCTTCAGATTTTGCTGAGTCAGATCAAGAAAACTGAAAGGGGAGTAGTGATGGTGTAAATAAGTGCTAATGTCAATGCAATAATACACAGGAAATATAGGTTGGCTTATTGCTACATTCATGTTGAAAAAAGAGATTCTATTTTTTTCCCCAACAGTCTGATATTTCCTGTTTACATAAAAAAGAGTAATATAAAATTTGGTCTATATGAACTATGGGGTGGTATAGAGCATTTAGGGTGGGGCACTTTCAGTTACGAGGGTGAAGGGAAAAAATCATTACAGGAGAGCTGACAGCAAAAAAAAAAAATGTGGTATACAATCTGTGCAAGAAAAGTCCATGGAGGATCTCCTTTTCTGATTTCTGAAGTGGCGTGCAGAAATATTGGTGAGACAGTGTACATGATTGTGGTTTTTTGAATATTTGAAAATTAAAGGAGACCTGATCATAGGCAGCTGTCTTAGATAGAAAGGAAACCTTCTAAAAGGTTTCTGTTCTCTCTTCTGCCCTATCTTGTTCTCCTACTCTATCCTCCCTCAGTAGACGAACAGAGATGTCAGGTGCAATCAAGTGACTTTAAGTATTTTAATCTTGCAAATTAGTTCTGATTTAACAAAGTGAAATTTGGTAGAAAAATAGTCCCTCCATCTCATCCATTCTGATCTCAAAGAGCAGATGTAATGGCTGTTGATTAAGTGCTCACATGTGACTATTCCTGCTGCTTCCCTGCAACAGATCACCCAGTTTGAAAATATAGTTTTAAAATTTGCCCTCAAACAATTTTAAAATGATTCCCTGAGGCATTACAAAGAAGTGTGTTATGGGGGTTACAGGGTTTGCTTTCAGCTTGTGTTGACTGAAGGTAGCCATGGAGTTATAACACAGCATCACAATCACAATTGGCTGCTTGATTGTAATTTTTCATTGGGAATTTGCTTGAGAATAGGAAAGGAAGGGACAGCAAAGAATTCCCATGGACCAGCTGTCATCCAGATGACCCCTCACCTCTCCCACATGTCTCAGCCTTAGTCTTTTGCTACGTGTAAAGACACATCTTTCTTTGAAATCTGAAGCCTCTGTACATACTTGGAATAATAGCTCACAATCCACAGTAATTCATCTTTTGTACCACATACTGTCACTTGAAATGATATATGTTTTTGAGCTTGGTACACTTCCTTAGAAGATTGTCAACATTAGCTATTATGTGGGGCAACGTGACCAAAAGAGCGAGGTCTCAGGAGCCTAGTGAAGTGAAGACTAGTTAATGAAAGCTCCAGTTTGGGACCTTCATTTCTAATAATCAGTGAATTATAGGTTTGTCCCTACAGGGTAACTCTACCTCTCCTTGTCCCATGACCACTGTGATCTGAACTGTGATCTCAGTTCAGACTGTGCATGAAAGCTTATTTCAGTAATACAAGCCCAGGACACAGACTGTCCCTCATTGCTGCTCAGGTCTGTAGCACCAGAATGTCTTGCCTTTGGAAGGGCAGGAAGGGCATTTGTCCATAAGAAGAAACTGTTTAGGGCTAGGCTCTTCAAGAAAACTCTAACAAGAAAGAGGAAAGGAGGGAGAAAAGCAGGAAGAAAGACTATAGAAATCAAGGAAACAGGAAAAAAGAGCCCAAAGCTGGAAAACTAACATAAATAAACAAGAGAATCTGCTGTCATTAAGGGGCAAAGACTGTATTAAAAATCATAAGACTTATGTTCCTTTGAAACTTATTCACTCTCTTCCTCCTTCCCCTTCACTTTCTTTCCCCTTCTCTTTAAAGGAAATATTCTCAAAGTCTTTTAGATTGATGAGAAATATATAAACAGTAAGAGTCAGCCTATCAGTCATTCAGCATCCACTATGTGCCAGGCACTATGCTAAGCACTAGAGATAGAAAGAGATAAAAAAAAAATTGTCCTTGGTCTCAAGGTGCTCACAAGAGTAGTATTTTTTTTTAATCTGCTGAGGCAATTGGGGTTAAGTGACTTGCCCAGGGTCACACAGCTAGGAAGCGTTAAGTATCTGAGACCAAATTTGAACTCAGATCCTCCTGATTTCAGGACTGGTATTCTAACCACTGCACGACCTAGCTGCCCCAAGAGTATTTCTAAATCCTATGTAGTCTGAATCTCTAAATCTTCCTTACTAATTATATGGGGGGGGGGGGAGAAAGCATGTGGTCCTATACATCGAGACCAAGGGTTCATCACCTTTTGCGCATCCTAGATACCTCTGATTGGAAAAAATTATGTACTTCATCTCAGAATGATGTTTTCAAATGTGTAAAATCAAATACCTAGAGCTAAAAAAAGTTTTATTGAATAGTTATCAAAATAGTTGTCAAAAGTAGTTATAAAAACAACAAATTTCTCAGACCCCAGGTTAAGAAGCCCTTATCTAGACTCAAAAAACACATGATTATTCTTATAGCCTTACTGGGTTCTCTAGTCCTGTTATAATTCTTATTTACCTTGTGTCAGCACATATGATGCTTCTACAAAGAAGGTACAGGATAGAACTATATTTCAATATAAATTGAGTCAGCAAAGCTGTAATGAAAAGATAAAAGCCTTCTCTGAAGCCATATCTTTCTTCTGCCAATAAGCAGAGTTTTAGGAAATTCCACCTCCAGAGATCTACAAAGGACCTTTCTTATCCTTTGGTCCAAAATCCAAGCTATTGGTCTTTTCCAAGTGGGAATCTTTCACATGCCCCCATTTATAAACAAGTAATTTTTTTTGCCAGTTTTTACTATTTCATCTAGGTTCCTCACATTTGCTTTCCTCTTCCAGAGATTCTCCCTAAAAGAGATCAGGATGTTTCCAAGGCATGTTGCAAAGCCTGTCTAGCATGTTTTGGTTTGACATTTAGCTGCAGATTAAGATATAATGATGACATAAGTATGCCTAGGAATCTATCCAGTCATTGGGTCATTCACTGAAACAGAAAAGTCTGGGTAACATGTCTTTTCATCCAAAACAAAGAGGAAAATAATAAGAAACTCGGATATGAAAGCCCAGAAGAAAAACAGGCACATTTAATTCCTAAATTTCCTATTCTTTTGATACACCAGCCAGTGCTTCTGAATCTTCTCCAGAGCCCAGCCAGAATTCTCCATGTCCCCTCAGGGAGAACAGAATAGCTTCCCCAAACAAAAGTTCAGTGTTCCAAGCTGTGCTTTTTATTATTAATGTTTCAGTGACCAGACTCACATGTAGCATCACTGTTTTATATGACAAGCACAGCAGGCAGGAGGGATCTCAGTTTATCCTGTTGTCCCAATAGCCATCATAGACTATTCCATGGAGGGGATCCTCTACCTATTAAAATTCAGCTGAATTCAGGAAAAGCTCCTTCAATTCTGCATTAATTAAGAGATTGCATTCTGGAGTATTACCTACTGATAGTACTTCTACAAATATTTAATGCATTCAATTTATAACTGGAAACATTAGGGAATAGAATAGAATGAACAGAGAGAAGTTGGGTAATCAATTGGGACACAACTGTGAGAAGTGTCAGAGGACAGACTTCCAATTTTGTTTACCCTGACAGCCTCTTTAAAGACAAAAATTCAAGCCTTCAAAGCCGAGAACCCATCTTTCCACATGGTCAAATTTGCTAGTTTTAAAAAATGTACAATTATCATATCTATTGTCTCTCCTGCACATATGTTTGGCTCCCAACGTATACTCTTGAAAAAGCTCTTGAATAGGTCTTTGCTTCCAGGAACACAAGGTTCTGGTGGATTCTCTCTTAGTTGAAAGTTACACTATTACAAATATACCACATAAAATGACAGTTCTGGTTCTTATCAAAAAGAATTTTGCTCTCCATTCATAGAAAGGATAAAAGGGAGAAGGAGGAGCAGGGAGGGTGATGGAGGGTTAGAAATCCTAGTGCAAAAAAATATTGTGGTAAAGAAATGAAGAGTATAAGGAAAGGACTTTTCTGAACCACAGGATTCAATTAGGTAGCATGCCAAGGGAATGCCATCTGCTTCTTTCTGCTAACCAAAATAGAATTGGATATCTGCTAACCAAAATAGAATCGGGTACTTTCAACATTTATTCTTTTCAATGACAAAAAGGACTTTATTGTTTCTTTCTTCAGTAAAAACACTTTTCCTGTTCATGTAGTAGATTTCAGGTCAAAAATGTTTGAGTTTGGCACTTGCTAAACATCATAGAAAGAGAGTCAGCTATCCCTTAAAAACCAATTTGGCTCTCAGTCTAAATTTCCTTTTTATTTTTTGAAATCTCTATTCTACCCCAAGTTCATCTTAGTAGCTGGGGGTAGGAGGGTGGAAGGGAGGAAACACCAGTCATGTTGCGAAAACAGAAGGAAATGTTGCTAATCTGCACCTTAAGGTACTCTGAAATTAAACCTAAACTCACACAGTTTTTCCTTCTTTCAGGCAATGTATGTTTTTATCATATTTACCATATTATTCAACAAGTTAAATCTATATACGGTGGGAACAAAAATGTCAGTGTCTCCTGTGTGCTTTATCTGTCCACTTATTGTTTCCTTGTATGTGTTTACAGTTGCTTTTGTACAATTCTTGTCACTGTCTTGATACATGGTTTATGTCTGTTCTCCTCAATAATCTTTGCACAACCTCAAGAAATAGCCA
Organism: Myrmecobius fasciatus; assembly: GCA_023553655.1. Lineage (NCBI taxonomy): Eukaryota > Metazoa > Chordata > Mammalia > Dasyuromorphia > Myrmecobiidae > Myrmecobius > Myrmecobius fasciatus. The sequence continues at coordinate 2,855 of JAJPUD010006850.1, read as the reverse complement.
TTGCCAGAGTTTCCTGCAACTAATGGTTGATGTGAGCAGGATCTCCTTCGTTTATTAGTGACTTACTTTTTTTCCAGAGTCCAGTCTACAAAATGGCAGCCCACATTGGGAACAAATGGGGCAGTAGGGGAATTAGATGGCTAGAGAGCTTTTCTATCGCTGGGACATTTACCATATTCTTCTCCTATGATAAATGATTCATTCTTTGTACCACCTTTAAAGAAGACACAGAGTTAGTTGTGTCTGTCATTGAAAGGCAAAGAGCAAAACATCACATTGATCACAAAAGCAATGTTTTTTACAAGGAAGGAAAGAGGAATTTGAAAATTAAAACCATCAGCCAGGCCTAGCCAGCAAAGCAAAAAAGCTGGTAGCAATACCTGCCCAATAGGTAGAGCTACCTATTCACAAAGTAACATTGTCACACTGAGCATCCTCATAGAAGCTATTTAGCCAGCACTTGGGGAAAAAAAAAGGAGAAATAGACAAATCTGCCGTTCTTTTCAATGTTATTATTTTGAAAAGAAATTTCACCCAGAAATATTATTTTAAGGTACAAGA
>JAJPUD010006849.1:61407-120058 GCA_023553655.1 Myrmecobius fasciatus | reverse complement strand
GGTCATGAGGAAACCAAATTATCACTCTTTGCAGATGATATGATGGTCTACTTAGAGAACCCTAGAGAATCAACTAAAAAACTATTAGAATTAATCCACAACTTTAGCAAAGTTGCAGGATACAAAATAAATCCACATAAATCATCAGTATTTTTATACATCACCAACAAAATGCAACAGCAAGAGATACAAAGAGAAATTCCATTCAAAATAACTATCGATAGTATAAAATATTTGGGAATATATCTGCCAAGGGAAAGTCAGGATCTATATGAGCAAAATTACAAAACACTCTCCACACAAATAAAGTCAGATCTAAACAATTGGAAAAACTTCAAGTGCTCTTGGATAGGTCGAGTGAATATCATAAAGATGGCAATACTACCTAAACTAATCTATCTATTTAGTGCTATACCAATCAAACTTTCAAGAGATTATTTAACTGACCTAGAAAAAATAACAACAAAATTCATCTGGAAAAACAAAAGGTCAAGAATTTCAAGGGAATTAATGAAAAAAAATGCAAATGAGGGTGGCCTAGCTGCACCAGATCTAAAACTATATTATAAAGCAGTGGTCACCAAAACCATTTGGTACTGGATAAGAAATAGAGTAGTGGATCAGTGGAATAGGTTAGGTTCACAGGAGAAAATACTCAATGACAATAGTAATCTAGTGTTTGATAAACCCAAAGACCCCAGTTTTTGGGATAAAAACTCACTATTTGACAAAAACTGCTGGGATAATTGGAAACTAGTATGGAAGAAATTAGGCATTGACCCACACCTAACACCATATACCAAGGTAAGGTCAAAATGGATTCATGATCTAGGCATAAAGAATGATATTATAAACAAATTAGAACAATGTAGGATGGTTTACCTCTCAGACCTGTGGAGGGGGAAGGAATTTGTAACCAAAGAAGAACTAGAGATCATCATTAATCACAAAATAGGTAAGTTTGACTATATCAAGTTAAAAAGTTTTTGTACAAACAAAATGAATGCAGACAAGATTAGAAGGGTAGCAATAAACTAGGAAAATATTTTTACATCCAAAGGTTCTGATAAAGGCCTCATTTCTAAAATATATTGAGAATTGACTCAAATATATAAGAATTCAAGCCATTCTCCATTTGATAAATGGTCAAAAGCTATGAACAGACAATTTTCAGATGAAGAAATTGAAACTATTTCTGGTCACATGAAAAGGTGCTCCAAGTCACTATTGATCAGAGAAATGCAAATTAAGACAACTCTGAGATACCACTACACACCTGTCAGATTGGCTAAAATGACAGGAAATGATAATGATAACTGTTGGGGTGGATGTGGGAAAACTGGGACACTGATACACTGTTGGTGAACTGTGAACAGATCCAACCATTCTGGAGAGCAATTTGGAACTATGCTCAAAAAGTTATCAAACTGTGCATACCATTTGACCCAGCAGTATTTCTACTGGGCCTATATCCCAAAGAGATTTTAAAGGAGGGAAAGGGACCCACCTGTGCAAAATTGTTTGTGGCAGCCCTTTTTGTAGTGGCAAGAAACTGGAAATTGAAAGGATGCCCATCAATTGGAGAATGGATGAATAAATTATGGTATATGAATGTTATGGAATATTATTGTTCTGTAAGAAACGACCAACAGGACGATTTCAGAGAGGCCTGGAAAGACTTGCAGGAACTGATGCTGAGTGAAATCAGCAGAACCAGGAGAACATTATACACAGCAACACGACTATATGATGATCAATTTTGATGGACATAGTTCTCTTCAACAATGATGTGATTCAAACCAGTTCCTAATGTTCAGCGATGAAGATAGTCATATACATCCAGAGAGAGGCCTGTGGGAACTGAGTGTGAACCACAACACAGCATTTTAACGCTTTCTGTGAATATTTCCATGCATTTTGTTTTCCTTCTTAAGTTGTTTTTTCTTCTTCTCTTTCTAGATCTGATGTTTCTTGTGCAGTAAGATAACTGTATAGATATGTATACATGTATTGTATTTGTCATATAATTTATCCTATTTAGCATGTATTAGATTACCTGTCATCCAGGGGTGGGAGGTGGGGAGAAGGAGGGGAAAAGCTTGGGAAAAAAGTTTTTGCAAAGGTCAATGTAGAAAAATCACTCATATGTTTTGTAAATAAAAAGCTTTATAAAAAAAAAGTCTCTTGTATTAGATCCTGGATGTACCAGAGCTCATTGATCAGGAGAATGATGTGGTCAGACCTACACTTTAGAATAAAATTACCTTGGCAGTTGAGTGGAGAATGGATTGAACTGAGGAGAAATTCAAGGTAGGTATTAGTCTAAGTGAGAAGTGAGGAGGACCTGAATTAGGTCTGTTTCAAGATATACAAAAGATGTTGTGAAGGTAGAAGCATCAAGATTTAATGATGAATTAGAGATGGTGAGTTATGTTGCAGATATATTTAATTTTATTAATTCAAGTATGAAGCAATTGGAGATGCAAGGCAGTAGCACAGCAGAGAGACTTGGACTGCATAAACCACTCTATCTCTGTCTCTATCTCCATCCTTATTTATCTATCTTTATCTCTTCTCTGTCTCTATCTCTATTTCTGTCTCTTTTTCTCTATCTTTTTATTTTTCTCTATCTAGTAATCATCTGTACAGAGATGACATGAAGCCATCAGAAATAAGGAAATAACTGAGAGTACAGAGTAAAAAAGGGAGAAAAAGAGGAGGCAAACCACTCTAGTATTTTTTTTTTCTTTAGCTTTCATTTTATTCAAGTAAAATTAAGAATTCATCACAATTTTGTCAAAAAAATCAAAACTTGCTTATAAAACTGTCTAAAACATCAAATAATCAATAAACTGAATTCATTGTCAAATGGTAAGACAAAAGGCCCAGGAGGGCCTTATGGGAAACTCATGGAGAATAAGTATGACATGGATATAGGATCAACAAAGGAGCCTGAGAAGGAGCAATTGGATAAATAGATGGAGAATCAGGAGGGAGTAATGTCACAAAACCTAGAAAGAAAAGTATTCAGGAAGAGAAAGTGATTGACAGTGTTAAATGTGACAAAAGTCAAGGAGGATTAAGACTGAGAAAGCCATTAGATTTGGCAATTGGGAGATTATTTGTATCTTTGGAGAAGACAGTTATTGAATAATGAGGTCAGAAATCAGATTTCTGAAGGTTTAGAAGAGAGTGAAAGAAGAGGAAATAGTAGGAAATACACAGGTTCCAAACAGGTATAAGAGTGGATAATAACCTGTGTACAACCTATATGTACTTTATTACTTTTTATACAAGTAAATAGAAAAAAACACTTGAAAAAACTTTCACTTGTTCCAACTACCTCCTCTAGCAATTTTCTTATATCTCACCTTCCCTCTGTGGCTCAACTCCTTGAAAAAGCCACCAAAGACCTGCATAAGACAAATATAGATGTGGGCAAGGATATAAAATGAAATCCTTAGTTCACTACACCAATTTGTACACTGTCTCTCATTTTTACCAACCCTGAATAAGGTTTCAAAACAAGGAAGTAAAAAGTAATGTTACAATATTACTATGGTATCTGGAATAATTCTTCAGATAGATATACCTTAAAACCATTCCTGTTCACATTGGATTGGCTGCTACCATATTTTACTGACTAGCTAGCTATTTCCAAGCAATTGGAAAATTGGTACCTTTCAGCTAATGCTAGATTCCAGGTGGTGATTTTCTTCTAGGTGGCAATTTGCTGCCTTGTTCCATGTTGTACAAGATTGGGGTGCGGACAATATCCAGTGGCTCACCTTAATGATATTTGATCCACTGCTATATCCAACATAAAGTATGTTCAATTGTTTTTCAGGTTTGTCTGACTCTTTGAGACCCCATTTCGGATTTTCTTGGCAAAGATACTGGAGTATTTTGTCATTTCCTTCTCCAAATCATTTTCCTAATGAGGAACTGAGGCAAACAGAATTAAGTGAGTTAACCAGGATCACACAGGCTAGATTTGAACTCAGGAAAAGGAATCTTCTTGATTCCAAGTCCTGTGCTCTGTGTTTTTTCATGTTAAGTCCAGATTCACTCTAAAATATAATGTAATTTATGTGGTGTATCTAAATGTTTCTATCCATTCTAAAACCAAAAGCCTATTAAGTGATATCTGGGCTCTAATAGTTCACCTGGTGAGGACATGTTGCTATCAAATCCAAATCCATTCAGTCCCCCGAGTTAGTCCCAATCTTTACCCAATGCTTATTTTCAACAAGGACATTTCTTGCTGTCAAATCATGGTGAATATACCAACAATACTCCAAATAGTCCATCTCTTTACAAATTTGAACTGTGTTCTTCAGCGGCTGCTTGAGGTTGATTTTGTTCTTATTCCAAGGAAGATATTCCTTAAAGCTCCTAGAAGGCAAGAACTCCACATGAGTTTAATTCCATTAATTCCATACTCTATACAAATACAATTGTATTTCACAGTGTTTTCATAATAAAGGTTCTTCAAGACTTGAACAGCATCTTGTTCTCTAGCATTGTTCCCCTCAGGAACATACTTTTCAGAAGTGGCTCCAAATGGTGAGACAGAGAATAAGAGAGAAATAGAAGAGAGGGAGAGGAAAGAGAGAGAGGGAAGAGAGGAAAAAAAGAAAAAAAAGATAGAGAGAGAGAGGAAAGAAGGAGAGAGAAGAAAGAAACAGGGAATTTTTTTAAAGGAGGGATAGATATGTACAGCAGCATGGAAGAGGCCAATAGATAGGAAGACAGTGACAATTAAAGAAGGGGAGGAAAGAAGTATAATAAAAAATAAATAATCTTGGCCTACTATCTGGTAAGCATCTCTTCTATCTGATAGTAATCAGGTACTGTGCTAAAAACTTAATAACTATCCCATTCTACTCTCACAACAACCCTGTGAGGTAGGTTTTATTGTGATTCCTATTTTATAGTTGGGGAAACTGAGGCAGAAGTTAAATGACTTCCTAGAGTCACACAGCTAGTAAATCTTTGAGCCTGGATTTTATCCTGTGCACCAACTATCTGCCTCTAGTAAGAATAATAATGGGGACTGTGTGGGACAGTACATCTACAAAAACAGACTCTCAGAGCAAGAAAAAGGTTATTACAAGAAGGGGTTATTACAATCTTTTGAGAAAGGTTATCCCCCATCTGACAAGGTATTTGTCAGTAAGGAGTGCAAAGCATAACTTCAAAATACAAGATTAAATAGTCTAAATATAGAAACCCCCTGAAGCTCCATCTCTCTAGGGTGGCCTTTTCTTCCATTGTTTGGGGGAGTCCAGGTTTATATTCTAACTGAGGAAATCTTATCCCAAAACAAAAGAATACAAGTCAATAATAATAAACTCTTAATTTAAGTTTCTCTAGAGAACTGGTATACAAGCAGATATAATTCAAAGCCATCATCACCTTTAAAAGAAGTACTAAAATGCTAATTAAGAAGGAGTGGGGTGGGACAGCTAGGTGGCACAGTGTATAGAGCACCAGCCCTGAAATCAGGAAGACCTGAACTTAAATCTGCCTCAGACACTTAACATGTCCTAGCTGTGTGACCCTGGGCAAGTCACTTAACCTCAATTGCCTCAGCAAAAGGCAAAAAAAAAGTAGTGGGAAAAAAAGAGCCAGAAAATGAAAGGAGTGAGAAAAGAAGTTTAAATATTGTTAAAAGCCATTCAGAATTTCTGGGTTGGGTTGAATATGCTTGACATATACTATTAAATAATGAGTCTAAATAATGGAGAGAAGTTTGTTGAGAGGACAAGATTAAATTGTTTGAGGACTTTCCATGAGATTAAGTCTTTTAGCAGATGAAGGAAATGTGTCTCAAGAGATTCAAGGAAGCCTGCTTTACAGCAAATAGGTATAAGTGCAGGTATAGGAACCTAATGCAAAAGCTGAGTTGTTTTGCTTGATCTATAGAAGTCCCTATCCTATCCTTTATAAGGAAGCTCACTGATGGAGATAGTTGGTCTTTAGGGGAGGGTCTCACTGGGAGAGGGGAAGGAAGGACACAAGCATTTATTAAATGCTTATTTTGCAATGGGCACTATACTGGGAGATCAGTGGTGACAGCCCCCAAATTCTCCACATTTGATAAAGAAATAGGTGTAGAAAGCCAACAGAGCTTTATTGGTACTGTGCTATCATTTGTTTTATATTGCCTTTTGGCATACTCTCAATTTTTATTCTTCAGAAATTGTGATGCTGATTCATTGCCATATAGAATTGCTGGGAAATATTAAAATTTATAAGATTGACTTTTGTGTTGGAAAGCAGCTTTGTATATACACATAGTGATCACCTAGTAGCTAGCTTGCAGGTAATGAACTATGCTCTTAGCCAAACTGGTTCTCAGGAAACACAACTGTTGAAAAGCCCTTGAACAAGAAACTGACTTAACAAGCCACTCGGGAAAAAAAAAACCAGAGATGAAACCTATTTACCATTCATATTAAGACATTCTGCAGCCCATTGACATCTTGAACAGGCACTGCCAATGGACAATGAACTGTCTTTAGGAATGAATAGTAAATGCAATGCATTTATGAAATTCAAAAAAGTTTTCAGTGATATAAAACTGCTTTTCATTAGAAATGGTGAAATTCTCCTGTATCACTGAATGACCATCTTCTTCCCTGGCAGATGATGCTCATTCTTGCTGGATAGCTTATTCTTGGCTGTAATCCAAGTTCTTTTGCCTTTCGTAATATCTGATTCCAGGCCCTTCGATCCTTCAATGTGGAAGCTGACAGATCTTGTGTAATTCTAATGACAGTTCCTCGGTATTTGAACTGTTTTTTTTCTAGCAGCTTGTAATATCTTTTCCTTGGTGCGATAGTCCTGAAATTTGGTCATAATATTCCTTGGGGTTTTAATTTTGGGGTCTTTTTCAGGAGGTGATTGGTGAATTCTTTCAATGCCAATTTTGCCTTCTGATTCTAAAACATCAGGACAATTCTCTTTCATGATTTCCTGGAAGATAGCATTAAGGTTCTTTTTTTCATCGTGGCTTTCAGGGAGTCCAATAATCCTTAGATTGTCTCTACTGGATCTGTTTTCCAAGTCAGTTGTTTTTCCTAGGAGATATTTCATATTTTCTTCTATTTTTTCATTTTTTTTTGTTTTTGTTTGACTGATTCTTGAAGTCTTATTGAGTCATTCATTTCAATTTGTTCAATTTTAATTTTTAAGGTATTTTCCCTTCAGTTATCTTTTTTAGCTCCTTTTGTAACTGGCCAATTGGATTTTTTGGTTCATTGCATTCTTTTTCCATTTTGCCAATTTTATTTTTCAGTGAATTGTTGTCTTTTTCCAATTCACTAATTTTGTTTTTCAGTGAATTGTTATCTTTTTCCAATTCACTAATTTTATTTTCTAGTGAGTTGGTGACTTTTTCCAATTCACCAATTTTGTTTTTCAGTGAATTGTTGTCTTTTACCAATTGGCTATTTTTATTTTCTTGTGAGTTGGTGACTTTTTCCCATTCTCCAATTTTGTTTTTCAGTGAATTGTTGTCTTTTTCCAATTCACCAGACTTATTTTCCAGTTTTTCACATCTCTGTTGCAAGGCGATGTTTCCTTCTTGCACTGCTCTCAGTTTATTTCCCCAATCTTCTTCTAGCTCTCTTTTGAGATTCTTTATGCAATCTTCCAGGTAAGCCTTCTGAAAGGGAGACCAGCTTAAGTCCACCTTTGTGGCTTTATCTGGGATTGTTTTCAGAATCTCAGGATCTGGGGACTTCTCTAGTTTCTCTCCGTAAAAGCTGTCTATGGTGAGAGCTCTCTTCTTCTTGCTCATGATTTTCAGCTGAGGTATCAGTCACCAGCAGGGAATTCTGCAGCAGCGATTTCAATTTGCCCTGGGGCAATTTGCCAAGTTGACTTCCGGTCTGGGGCTGATCTTGCTAGATCCCCACTAGGACCACACTTTCAGCTGCTCTCAATCCACCCTTTATCAAAGGTAGACCTGCCAAAGCACCTGCTGCAAGCAGAGCAAAGTGGCCCAAGTGTCTCCCAGGGACTTCCTGGCAGCCTAAAACCTTCTGGTCCTTCCCAGCCCCGGACTTGCACCCCGGCTGCGCCCTGGCGTCTGAGCGCTGGGAGCTGGGAGCTGCTCGATCCCCTGCCCGTCTAAAACTGACCTCCAGAGTTCTTTCAAAGTAGATATTTGATAGAAGTGCATTGTAGTCCAAGTGTTTGGTGGCGCCCTCACTCCAGAACCAATTGGGAGGCTCAATTTGTCTGGGTCTGAGGGAAGGTGTCAGGAGCTCACAGAGGACGCTGTCTGCAGTTTGCCATCTTGGCTCCGCCCCCACAAAGCTGCTTTTCAATACAAAAGTCATCTCATTGTTGGAAAGAGCCATGCCCATCAGAATTGATCATCATATAATCTTGTTGTTGTTATGTACAATGATCTCCTGGTTCTGCTCATTTTACTTAACATCAGTTCATGTAAGTCTCCCCAGGCCTCTCTAAAATCATTCTGCTGATTATTACAGAACAATAATATTCCATAACATTTATATGCCATAACCTATTTAGCCATTCTCCAATTGATGGGCATCCATTCACTTTCCAGTTTCTTGCCACTACAAAAAGGGCTGCCTCAAACATTTTTGCACATGTGGGGCCCTTTCCCTCCTCTAAGATCTCTTTGGGATATAGGCCCAGTAAAAACACTGCTGGGTCAAAGGGTATGCACAGTTTGATAACTTTTTGAGCATAGCTCCAAATTGCTCTCCAGAATGGTTGGATCCGTTCACAGTTCCACCAACAAAATATCAGTGTCCCAGTTTTCCCACTTCCCTTCCAAAATTTTTTATTATCTTTTTCTGTCATCTTAGCTAATCTGAGAGGTGTGTAGTGGTACCTCAGGATTGTCTTAATTTGCATTTCTTTGTGATCACTATAGTTTAAATATTGAAGTTATATAACCAGCTCTAATTGTACCTAAAAGGCCTATGATAGTCCTAGATGGTTAGGGTCATTTTAATGACTGAGTACCTTTTCTTTGAAAGAGGCAGTAGTATAATGAAAAGTACATTCTATTTTGAGTCAGAAGATTTGGGTCCAAGCCTCAGTTTTGTTACACACTAGCTTTGTGACAGTGGGTAAGAGAGTAGATGAGTCTTAGTTTTTATATTTATAATGTGGGAACATCACTACTGGCACTAACCTATCTCAAAGAGTTGTTCTGAGAAGAATACAGCTCTTCCACATCATGGATGTTAAATGTGGCACCCCCATGATTTGGAAAATTCACATAAAATGTTTTGGCCCTCCCTTCTTATAAGAGAGGAAATGTAAATTTTTTCTTTTTTTTTCTGGGGTTTGTAAAATTTATGCTAAATATTTGGTCATAGGCTCTGTGTTGACCTTTATATGCCTTTTGAATAACTCCCCTATAATTTCCAGTTAATTTCTTATGCTGACATATTGATACCATGATGGGAAAGTTGCAATGTGTGAAACTATGCAAGTATGCAATGTGGAACTTTTAAATTATGAAACATTACATGTTTTTTATTATTTGGCAATCTAAACTTGGATACCATAACTATCCCATAATTTATAAAATTATAAAAATCTGACAGTATAATAATGGGAAAATTAATATTTTGGGGGATATCTGGGCCAATAACTTTAATGGTATAAGAATTTCTAGTGGGGAAACCCCTCTTTATCAAAGCAGCTTAACACCTGATGCTATGGCAATATAGATGTAATTGTCCTTCATTTTTGAAGACCAATGACATCATGAATGAGTGATATCTTGACTTTTGTGAGAATTGTACTTAAGTGAGGTGGAGTTGTGTGAATTGTCATTGATAAGACAAAAGTCAAGGTAACTGATGATGGCCTGGGATGCAGTGGATAATCTTGATGTCTTTGATACCTGACCAAGCTCTAAACACTCTACAACATATGCTTCAGCAGCTTTCATGGTTGTTGGAACAAATTTCCCTCTTGGTCATTCTGCCTGGGAGAAATCTTCACATACATGAGGTAGATCTGTTCCCAATTCACCAATGGGTTTAAAGTCTGTTGGCTACTTTCAAACTGGTTTAGTCTGACTGCTAACATGGTTCAATTGGGGTGTGGTCACTGGACATGCTAAAGCCAATTTATAAAATATACATACACATATGTTCATGTGTCCACACATATTACATACAGATAAGAAAATCTCAATCAATAAATACTCATTACACTTCTACTGTGTGCTAGTTACTACATTAAGTGCTAGGAATACAAGGCCAGAAGTGAAACATTACCTTCTCTTAAAGAACTTACGTTCTGGGGGAGAATGACTAGAGACAGAAATACACATTAGTAGTTTATTGCAACAATCCAGATAAGAAGAGTTGAGACATGAACAAGGATAGTTTTTAATGTAAGTAAAGAAGAAGGGATGGATCTAAAGGATATTGCTGATTTGATTGACAAGATTTTCCATCTAATTTCATATGTGAGTTGAGGAAGTTTGAATAAGGGATATTTCCAGGGTTCTGAGCAGTGTGTCCAGAATGATGCTGCTACCATTGATAGTAATAGGGAAAGTTGGAAAAGGGGTGGATTTTGGAGAAAGAGAATGAGTTTTGTTTTGAATATGTTGGTTCTGAAACAGTTGGTTATGATATGGGAAGGGAGCTCAGGAAGAGTCTAGGAATGGACATATAGATTGGGGAGTCATCTACTTTGAGGTGATGATTGAGTCATTGGAGTTGGTGAGATTTCATTGCTTTCATAGTCACACCTTGAATTTGGCCAAAAAGTAATTTGAGAAGCAGTGTAATGGAGGGCATAGAATGACAAATTTGGAATGAGGTACATCTGGTTTCAAATCCCCCTTATTTGACTCTTTCTGCTTGTATGACCAATGAAAATTGGTGAGGGAATATGTTTCCACATGGACAAAATATAGATATTGACATAATATAACCTGAATGATAGTTCCCATTGGTCCCTAGCTTTGTCTCCCAAATAGCTTTTGTTCCCAAAAGCAAACTACTTTAGCTGCTTTCAAAAATCAAACCTATACTTAGAACATCAAGATTTCCCATTATTAAGGATGTTCAGAATTAGACACTCAATATAAATACAATTACAAAAGAGACTCTTTGGAACAATGGTAGTATCATTAAATGGATTGACTTTCAAGATGCTTTTCTGGAAGAAAGAAACACTGTTTGGATGGGTGAGTTCTTTTATATTTGTAAAAAATCAATTTTGTATTACTTTGTAATCCAGGCCATCTTTAATTGGTGTGCTTTATATGGTATGCATAATAACAGGGAATAAAAAATTTGTTCAAGGGTGTTTACTTTCAAATTAGGTAAAGCAAAAAGGGACAAAAAATAAGGAATTCCTAAAATGAACTTGAAATAAATGCTTTAAATTTAGCTGATTAATCAAAAGTAAAATCTTTTAAAATTATTTTATAATTTCCAAGTCATTCTGGCAAATTAGAGAGAACAATAGAGTAATATGACAATGCAAGATGTACATGAGTTAGGAAAACTAGTTACAAATTAATAAAATATCCTATTAAACATGAAAAAAGGAAACAATAGCATATTGGAACCAAAACATGAACACAGAAAAGTTTAAAAATGTCATTTGTAGCCCTAATTGTTTCTCTCCATGTTTGGAATAAATCTGTTTGGAATGAATACCAATTCACTGTCATTTTTATTATACATTTTTATTTTCATTATATTCATATTTGTCTTATATTTGGAGTCAAACCAGGTGACATAGGGTCCAAAGTAAGGAACTAAATAAATTTGGGTCTTGAGGGCAATGTTTAGTTGTCAGGAGACCCTTCTGTAGTAGATTTATAATAAGTCAGTTTTGTATCTGGAGAAGCAGTTCTGGTATATCAAAAATTGGCCTTTTGGTCATAATAGAAAGGTTCTAGGTTCAATTTCTTGATTATATATTTTTGGGCAAGCTATTTAGCCAATTTGGATCTTAGTTTCCCCATCTATAGAATAAATAGAGCAAGTGATCTCTAAAGTCTTTTAACACCTAAAAATCTCTTCTAATTCCTATGTTTTAAACCAGGTATTTTTTTCTAATTCTTCAGCAAATTCGCAGTAGTAATTAAGTATATACTTCAATAGTATTGGAAGGCTGGAAGACATAGTACATGGATTTCAGTAAGGGTTTTTGACAATGTCTTTTAGGAGACTTATGTGATATGACTATAAGACATTTTTTGGACAACATGACCATATGTGGGCTAGATGGAAATACAAAAAGGCAGATTCATACCTGGTTTAGCAATCAGACCCAGGGATTGTTAATGGATCTGCCTCAGTCTGGGGATAGAACAGAGTTATTCTACAGAGCTTTGTATTTTATTCTGTTTTATTTGATCTTTTTAATCAATGACTTAGAGGAAGACATAAATATTATATTTATCAAGTGTATGGATGATGCAAAGCAAGAAATTATGCCAGTATCAGGCTATAAAGACACAGAATCAGGATCTCAAGAGTATTCAATGGACTAGAACAATGTGGGGAAATCCAGTAAAAACATAATTGAATAGGGATCAACTTAAAGTCCTGCACTTGTGTGCAGGAATGGTCAAGGAAAGGTCAATGTTAATGATCTCTTTATTTTGAGTAAAATGTGAGTTAATATCCTTTGATGAAAAGGTGGTAGAGAGGTGGTCTGAGAGGCTTGAGGGATGAAAAATTTGGGAATAGCTCTTAGGAGGAGTGAGTTTGAGAATCAATCAGGGAAGAATAAGTTGATATTTTAAGCATATAGTGGACCCAGTTGTCATCACTGTGAAATTTTTTTTTAGTACTATTCAGCAACATATGAACTGAACAAAGGTGGATGGTAGAGATAATCTGGGGTTGGAAGGGTATGAACATAGGACAATAGACAAGGGCTTTGAAAGAAGAGGAATAAAAGAACAAATAAACAAATTTTATCTTTTCTTTCTTGGAACCAGGTCACCACATCTGTTTCTCAGCTATCTAAAAATAATGCTGCCTATACTCAATCAGATTTTGAACAAAGGATTGAATTTCAATAAACAGAAATGGGGCACAAGGGAGAGGGAAACTCAGAGAGAGGAAATAGGGTAAAACAAAGGCACAGAGGTGGGAAAATAACTCAGATGGATTCCAGGCATACTATCCACTGCACTATCTAGCTATAACCCAGCTTTTTTTCCCTTGTGACAATCTTTCAAATTTAGTTTCTTAGGTGACCCAGAAAACTTCTGACAATAAAGCTCTGTCACAAGGGAAGGCTTTGGAGGTGCAGAAAGTGTGGAGGGATTGGGGGAGAGGAGTGGTGGGTTTTGGAAGTAGAAACTCTCCTCTGTATTTCATTAAAATAAGGCTACTGTTGAGAAGGCTGCTCTGCTAGTGACTGAGGTTCTGTGTGTCCAGTTTTAAATCAGTCTCCCCTGAATAAGCAAAAATAACAAAACCACCTTTAAAATGCTGTAATTTGGACAGACAGCAAGCATCTCAACAGTTCAGAATGTCACATTGGCTGGGCTGCTATGTCTGCTGTGAACTCCCATCTCCTCCCTCACCCCCCATCTTCAGAGTAACTCACCTCTTATCTTTATTCTTGTAGGCTTGATGATAAATTACATATGCTCTCTAGCTTTCATGTCCAAACCATCTCTTGTATCCAGGAAGTGGAATAGGGTGACATCACAGCATCATTGATTTAGAGATAGAGAGACCATCTAGTCTCTTATAGATACTATTCTTACAGATAAGAAAATAGAGGCATTAAAGTGGTGGTCATCCTCACACCAGTTTGGTCATTTAAATATTAATTATTTTTCTGTTTCTCAGATAAGAAGTAAACAAGAGTTGAAAATTTTCTGGTGAAAGTCACAAAGCTCTTTTGGGAGAAAGGGAGCAAAATACTGATTAAAGTTTTATTTGATGACACTCCTTAACAATTTATGTTCAAGTACTTTTTGGCTAATTAATGGCTGCTCATGAAATTCCATGTGTCAGCAATGAATCACTTACTTCTGTTGCTCTTTAATAGTACATGGCTAATGAGCAAGGACAGGTCTTATAATTAAAACCAAAAATAGCCTGGCTGTATAACACAATCAAATGTGATTCTTACTACTCTGATAAGTTATATTAAAAGCATGTCCCCCTTCATCCATCTCATGAGATAGTGGCTGGGAAGAGTGATGTGTTAAAACAAGGCAATTAGTTGCATTTGAAGCTCTAACCCACTTGGATAGCTTTACAACTTAATTTCCGCTGAAAAGGTTACATTTCCTGACTACAAGAAGCTTATAAGCTACTGAGAAAGTCAATATGTGGACAGTAAAGCAACGGTAGCCCATGTCTGGCAAAATGGAGTTAAGAGAACCATCGAGCAGGACACACAGTAAGTGCTAAGGGAATACAGAGAAGCTAGAGATCGCTATAGGGCATGGAGGCATTGAAGGATCATAGATCTAGGGCTTGAAGGGACTTGGGAAGACATTTAATACAATCCTCTCCTGTACACAAAACATCTGAGTCTAAGATGGAAAGAAGGAAATAAGCACTTATTAAGTGCCTATTAAATATCAGGCTCTTCACAAATATTATCTTATTTAGTCCTCACAACCCTGGGATATTAGGTACTATTATAATTCCCATTTTACAATTAAGGGAACTGAGGCAGACAGAGGTTAAATGAGTTGCCCAGAATTATACAGCTGAGTGTAGGTTTTGAACTCAGTTCTTCCTGATTCCAGGCCACTGTGCACTAGCTACTTTTAAGGGTTTTTTAAAGAATTTACTATGTTCATGTAGGTAATAACTGACTAAATTACAATTCGGACTCAAATCACTTTTCAGCCTATTTCCATTGTGCCACTTTCCTCTGCATGGTGGCTTTCAATTGGCCCTTAATGACTAGGTTATGTTATACTTATGACTAAGTCACTATACTTACACTATTATGATTAAGTCATTTTATAGAAGAAGTGGATTGGAAAGGGAATTTCTAGCCATGAGTAAGCAGTAGTAAAGATATGGAGATAAGAGATAGAAAGTTGTATGTGAAGAATATCAAGTAAGGCAATATAGCTGGACTAGAAAGGGTGTAGAAGTGAGTTAAATGTGAGTAAACTGGAAATATTGGAAAGTGCCAGCTTGTGAAGTGCCTCAAATACCAGAGGGCTTTATAATTAATCTTGGAGGTCATTGATAGTCCCTGGAGTTTTTGTTTCTGTTTTTTTTTTTTTTGAATAGGGAAATGAAATGGTCACCCCTATATTTTAAGAAACATTGGCAGATGAATTGAAGTGGGCAGATACTTGTGGTAGGAAGATTAGTTTGA
Organism: Myrmecobius fasciatus; assembly: GCA_023553655.1. Classification (NCBI taxonomy): domain Eukaryota; kingdom Metazoa; phylum Chordata; class Mammalia; order Dasyuromorphia; family Myrmecobiidae; genus Myrmecobius; species Myrmecobius fasciatus. The sequence continues at coordinate 104,713 of JAJPUD010006849.1, read as the reverse complement.
AAGCAGATGAAATGCTAATATTCTGATTTAAAATGAAATGGGTTAAGAAGTGACCCCACCTATGCATACCACAGAGTCAATGCTGCAGAATATCCCTCTTTTCCTTCCTCTTTCACTCTCTCCCTCATTCCATCCCTTTCTTTTTTTCTCTTCCCTCTGTCTCTCCCTATCTCCATATCTCCCTCCCTCTATCCTTCTCTCCTTCCCTCCATCTTTCTCTTCCTCCCTCTTTCTCTCTTTTCCTTCCTTCCTTCCTTCCTTCCTTCCTTCCTTCCTTCCTTCCTTCCTTCCTTCCTTCCTTCCTTCCTTCCTTCCTTCCTTCCTTCTTTCCTTCCTTCCTTCCTTCCTTCCTTCCTTCCTTCCTTCCTTGCTTCCTTCCTTCCTTCCCTCCCTCTTTCCTTCCCTTCCTTCCAATGAAGACCCAAAAGGTGGATGGATAGGTAAAAAGAAGGAGGGCAAATGTTAGAGGTGTGAAGTAAAAATGACAAGATTTGGCAACAGATTAGACATGTGGTATGAGTGAGAGTGAGGAGAGGCACAAAACCCAGAGAAGAGAGAATATCCAGTAGGGGAAAATGATCAGCAGTGTCAAATTTTGCAGAGGGAGCAATGAGGATGAAACCCAAGAGTGGGGTGACTAAAGACACATAGCTGTGAAGTACAGAGGAACTGGGATTGAAATCCAAGCCCTCTCATTCTAATCTGTCTTTGCCTTCCATTTCACTTACAGTTACTAATCAACCAGTTTAACCAAAATCGCCTTTTACTTGGATCATTGCAAGGTTGTTCTAACAGGTTTTCCTGCTTCTAGTGTTTTCTCCATATAGCTGACAAGGGGATTCTTCCACACCATATTAAGTCTTTTTGGTTATTTGATTTTATTTTATGAGTCTTTTCTTTTATGCTTTGCTTTTGACTTCTTATTTTGTGGATTGTTTTAATTCCTTGAAATTTGGGATATACTTTCTTTGGAGGTTGTTAGGTTAGAGTTATGTATGAGAGACTACAACCTCTCTCCCGTCCTATCTCCAAAGACTTTTTAGACATTTTCTCCTTTGACTATCACCATGAACTTGTGAGGCAAGTATCATAGCTATTTTAATCCCCATTTTATAGATGAGAAAATTGAGGCTCAGAAAAATTTCATAGATTAGAGCTAGGGGAAGCTCCAAAGTCCAACCTAGCCCAACCTGTTCCACTCACTTTTTTTTCCTCCAGAGGAGGAATAAGAAATCCAGAGAGATTATGTGATTTGCCTAAGGTCACACAGATAGTAAAACCATCTGCTTCCAAACCCAGTACTTTTCCCAGGATCACAAGCTTAGTATGTATTTGAACTCAGGTCTTCTTGAGTCCTGATCTAGCATTTCCTTATTTTTTTTTTCTCTCTCTAAGCAACTTCCTCAAATTCCTCACAGTACTTTTCATGGGGCTTTCTCTTGCTTTCATTTCCCTCATATTCTCTTTGTGTGATTTGAATTATGGTTCCAATAGTTATTTGTGTGTGTTTTTCCCCCCAAGAAGTTCTTTTAGAGCAGAATCTATAGTATATCTAACATATACTAGCCATATGACTTTGGGCAAGTCACTTGATCCCTTTTAACCTCAGTTTTTTCATGTATAAAATGGGGATAATAATGATGATACCTACTTCACAGGATTGCTGAAGATCACATGAGATAACATTTAAAATACTATATAAACATTATTGTTGTTGTTGTTGTTAAATTATTTTACACTTTTCTAGGTTAGCCCTTGGAGAATTAATTCTGCTCCAGATCTACTCTCAAAACCTTTGATGCTTGTTAGGACTTGTCAAAGATTATGTTCTGGTAGTAAAACCTTCAAGTCCAGAGTCATTCCTATACCACAAATAATAAATTGTTAGATTTAGGCCTTTTGGAGAATCTTGTCCATCACACCAGGTACTAAATATCTATATGTTGAATTGAACTGTACAATTGTGAATTGAGAAAGGAATATAGATCATGATTTTTGATCATTACAAGTGCAAGAATGATAACACATTTTGTAATAAAATCTTAATAGTCTGGCTTTCCAGGGACCAATTCTTTTCTTTTACTCTGGAAAGGGCTAATTAGTTTAACAGCAGCACATTTGGAGAGAGAGGAGGCATACTCCTGTAGACAACCCACTATTTATTTTTGCTGGTAGTCAACTAAGTTAATGTAAAGGCAAAATTCTCCTTTGATGTTTTAGCTTTAAGAAAGTTGCATTAATGGAGGACAATTATGGTAATTTGAATTAGGAATGGAATTATGGTAATTGAAGACTTCTACTGTGACAGGTATTTATAAAATCCCGGTGTTCTAGTGCAGTTCAGCATTGCTATTAAACTCATACTAATTAGCATTTTTCCTCCTGAAATGGTTGAAAGACTATAGGAATATAAAATAAAACCTGACAGTATAAGAAATGAACTGGCAAAGACATCAAAATTACAGTCAATACAAAGAAACACAAATATACTGATGGTCTCAGGCTTTTTAAAATTTCATGACAAATCAGAACCAAATTACTACTTTGTTCAGGTCACCAGGATTGATATATGTGTACTTTGTGTCTGCAGCATAGACTGTTCACAACAGAAAGATGGAACATAGAGGGTCAGTCCTGTTCCTTTTATTTGTAGAGCAAATTATTGTAGATAGAGTTTTAGTTTGCTGCTCCCTCCCTTCTCCCTTTCCCTTACCCCCAAGGCTGCAACTTCAAAGAGAAGCAAAAAATAGCAGGAGACAAAGAATGAAACAAATAATTTCATTGTCTGGACTAACATGTGAGGTTGTGTCCTACAAAGTCAGAGCCATTATTATTTGAACCCAATAGATAATCTGGTACACAGAAACTGTTGGAAAAACACAAACACAAAACCCTATGATCTGGAAAGTATATCCCCATTTTACAGATACCACATCTTTTTCACATTATATATATATATATATGCATATATATATATATATATACATACATACATACATACATACATACACACACATATATTCTTTTCTTCACAGGATTGTAGATTTTAGAGCTGTGAGAAATCTTAGAGTTCCCCAGATGTAAGCTTCTCATTTTCAGATGAGTAGATTGAACTTCACAGAGTTAGCAGGCAGAAATTGTACCCAAATTTTTCTGTCTTCAAGTCGAGGTGCCTATCTTCTCAATGACACTTTTTGATAAGAATTGGAGAGTTTATCTTTTGCCTTATTGTAAATTGGGTTCTTTTGGACCTTGCTCAAGAATTCCTATGCATTTTATCCTTAAGTTCAAGGGATCAAGGACTCAATTAGTAACTATGTCCCAATTAGTGCAAATAGTGAATCCCTTAAAATGGACTAGAATTCTCACAGCATATTTTCAATGTGCTGAAACCAATGAGTATATTTTACTTATTCATAACTTTAAATAGTGCAAATGTGAAAAATTGTAATCATTTCAGTGTATTTGTTATTTGCACTAATTAAGAACTAGCTGTCAATTTGCCTATTTCCTTAGATGACCTAATCTTGTGCATTCCCTTTTGTGAAACAGAAAGTAGGAGGAGCTTGGATACTCATGAGTCAGTCAAGCTGTACTGGACAGCATTTTATTTTACAGTCTTTCATCATCATTTACTCTATAGAGGTCACAGCCCCATACTACACACATGATTTATTCACAAGCCTCCAGTGCTCTCAGGATGCTTTTGTTTGCATGGCTGCTCTCTAAGGTGTCAGCCACACTCTTAGGTCATTCTTTCTGTCTTGACACCAAACTCAAATGCACTTGCTATTCCCATGCTCCATTATTAAATCTTCTCAGCCCAGACTCTCTAAATTTCCACTGAATGTCAAACATATAACCAGGCCTCCTAACTATTCTTACTCTGAATATCGTTCCTGCTCATCCCCGATTGTACACAAGTACTATAACCACGCTGAGTGTTGATTCTCCCTCTATGCTGAAATACTTATTGTCTCCAGCCCAGTTTCTTAAACCACCAGTATAGATGAATGAATGAATTAATATGTTTATCAATTGCTTAACTTACTATGTGCAAAGCACCATATTAAGTGCTGGAGATTCAAACTCTGCTCTTGTCATTCTCATTTTAATGGGGGAAACAGCATATGTGGAAGGTTAGTTGTTTTTTTTTTTTTTTTTTTTCTGGGCAGTCATGCATGAAAACTTTTCTCTCATTCTCCTCTTGGCAATATGACACTTGTCACAATCCTTTGCTGGATATTGATCTATGTGACAGACACCATTTATAATTATAAGGGTGTCCCAAGGGATTATTTTAGGTCCCTGTGTCTTTTTTTTCCAAACCTTTTCCTTTGAATAGCTATTAACTGCCATTAGTTTACTTATCATCCCCATGTACAAAAGTTCCTGATCTAACTACCCAGCCAATGTCTCCTGAAATTAATTTCTTTATGCTTAATTTTTCAAATTTTTTTTCAATTTGCATCCATTCTGGAGGCATCTTAATTTCAACATATCTACAAATAAAACTCATTTTTCTTTACCCTCAGATCCATCTCTCTTTCAAACTTACCTATTACTGTCAAGAGCACCTTCCGGTCACCTAAGTTTATAAACTCTGTATTGACCCTTACTTCTTTCTCTCATTTATCTAAAATAACCAACCAACTGTCAAAACTGTCCTTTCTGTCTCCACGTCTTCTAAATATATCCTCTCTCCACTTGCATAGTTACCATCCTAGTTCATGCCCTAATCTGGACTTTGCCATAGTCTCTTTTTTAAAATTTCCCTCAAATTGCGTTAAAAGAGTTTTAAACATTTTTTAAGTTTTGAGTTCCAAATTCTCTTCTTCCCTTCATTCCCTCCTCCCTGAGACAATAAGCAATCTGATATAGGTTATACATGTTCAATAATGTAAAATATTTTTATATTTGTCATTTTATATTAGAAAATGAACAAAAAAAGAAAAATGAATGAGAGAAAATAAAAAAATAATTTATTTCAGTCTGTATTCAGACAATATCACTTCTTTTTCTGGGAGTAGATGGCATGTTTCATCATGCATCCTTTAGGATTGTTTTAGATCATTGTATTGCTGAGAATAGCTAAGTCATTCGCAGTTTTTCATTGTACAATATTACTGTTACTGTGTACATCGTGATCCTGGTTCTATTCACTTTACTTTGTATAAGTTCATGTAAGTCTTCCCAGGTTTTTCTGAAATCATCCTTCTTGTTATTTCTCATACTACAATAATATTCCATAACAATCATATATCACAGCTTGCTCTGCCATAAGTCTCTCAATTGATCTCTATATGTGTGTGTGTGTGTGTATACGTACATATACTTATTATCTTCCTTACCAATTAGTCAAGTAGGATTTTTTAAGTACTTACTATGTATTGGACATTATGCTAAGTGCCTAGGATATTAAGAAAGGTAAAAACAAATTAATTATAACCCTTTTGAGGCCTTTACATTCTAATAGAGAGATAGCATGCAAACAACTAAGGTTAAGGAAGACAGGAAAGAACTTTGTGTAGAAAATGGAACTTTACTTGAGACTTGAAGGGAGCTAAGAAAGCCAGGTGGCAGAGATGAGGAGAGTTCTGGGAATGAGAAATAGCCAATGAAAATGCCTGGAAATAGGAGATGGAGTGTATGGGTTAGAAACAGCCAGGGTACCAATATTACTACATCAAAGAATATGTGGAGGGAAGTAACATATAAAAAGGCTGGAAATGTAAAAAGGGGCTAGGTTATGAAAGGTTTTGACAAAGGATTTTATATTTGATCATGACTGTGAACTCTATCAGAAAATAACCTTTTTGAGATCAGGGGCTGGATTCATTTTGTGTTTGTATCCCCATTGCTTCATAACTGGCACGTGTTAGGTACTGAAAAAAAAGCAGACTTTTGCAAACAGCTTTCTGTAGAAAATCACATCTTTAGAGTCACACAATTTTAAAGATTCTGAGAATATCACATCTTATTGTATTTATTTGGGGCAACTGCAGACATGTGTATATTAATATCAATCAAAATTCTTCATAGATGAAAGTATAGAGATAAATTTGATCAATGACATTCAGATTATCAGTGTCAAGGGAAATATAACATAGAGAGACTATACTTTTGCCATGTTGCTTATTACTATTATGGAGTCCTATATAGTCCTGCAGTCCTATACAGATTTCATTTTTTTGTATTTATTTCTGACACATAAGCTCTTAGAAAATGCCTCTAGATGATCAATTTATTGCACCCACAATGACTCATCTGGTATGAGTAGTAGGTGAAGAAAGTTTTTATTGGGCACAGTTGTTGCCAAAGTGGAGTGGAGGTGGGGGTGGGGTGGGGAATAGGTCCTGCACCTATGTCGTTTTATGAAATGGTAAAGAAATATGCTATTGTTGTAATGGGAGGAATTGAGAGAAAACAGAACGAAGCCTTGGTATTGCTCAGAATGTTAAACTGGCACATTTAATTATATCTCTTCATCATATTGTCCTCAAGCAATCTGTGCTTCAGAAGTTTATGACATATGCTTCAGAAATAATGGCAGGTAATTGACCAACTGAACTTCATCAGATCTTTTAGCTTTCCCTTCCTCCCCCCTTTCCTCTCTTTCTCTTCTCCCTCTTTTATACCTTCTCACTTCCCGTTTCTTACCCACTATGAATGTCTTCATGGTAATCGTGGTACAGCTCAAGTTATAGATTTGAATGAAACCATAAAGCTGCCATTTCTGTGAGGCCAGTTTTTTTTTTTTTGTTGCTAGATGTTCATGATGGAGAATCTATCTGACAAGCCCATGACTGCTGAATGGCTGGGGAAAAAGACAACAAATTTGTTTTTTAAGTGTTTCTGCTCGATTTCTTATGGCATCTTAGAAAAAAGAAAGGCTTTTTTTCCTTTCTTGAGTAATTCAAGAAGGTAAAAGGCCATTCCTTTCCTTGTGCTTTATTAGCAAGAAAAATAGCCAGCCAAATTAACCAGAAAGTCACATTAGTGAGTGTGAAAGAACAATTTGACAATTATCTTCATAGTTTTAAGATCCAAGGAAGAGAAATTGCATGTTTTATTCCCAAGCACTTTTAATTGAAGTAATTAAAAGACTTCTAATACAGGATGAAAGAGTATCACCAGGGAAATGGATTTCTGGTCAAGTTTGCTGAGTACAAGGGCTGATGATGAATTTTGGTGATAATGATTATTACAGTGTTTCTGAGGAATTTCAAACTTACCAGAAATTATATTTCTCTGCCTTGTTCCACCCACAGATGTAATAATAATATTTAGCACTTAGACAGCATCTTTCATTGATGATAGGTCCCCTGGTTCTGAAACAATCCTCTATCTCCACATGTGTGATTATGTGTCTACAGAGTCATTTTTGCAATTGCTGAAATTTTAGCAATCCCACAGGGTGCCACACTGCAGCTGTTCAGTTGCATATAGCAAAATGACACAGTGATTTGGGGTGCAAAGCAAAAAGAAAAACAGCTAAGATGAAATGTTACTACTCAGGGAAGATTTGGGGATGCAGAATTGTCTATGTAGATGAATTTGGTCAGCAAGTCTTCATTTCTACTTTGATTAAATGCTACCCTGACCCCTCTGAAGACCGGAAGGGATTGTGAGATTGACTTAAAGTACTTCTCAAATATATAGTTGATATTTTGGTTTTTCAATGCCTAGTAGGGCATTATGTTTGGCACTAAGGCAAAATGATGTATGACTCATCATTGAATTAGTGATATATTTTCCATAGTATGCTTGCTATATTTTCCCTGGAGGCCTCTTGCTCAAGGACTAGGCATGTCTGTTGTTTAAATTTTAAGAGCTTAATTATTTAAGAATGATTAGCCATTCAGATTTTATTTTAGAAGAAATTAACATCATTAAAGTGCCTGACAAAGACATATATCCACAATACTGATGCACCTGGAATTTGGAAAGTGACTAGGAGTTTTAAATGCCTGATAACAATAATATTACCTAACAACGCTGTACTTTTTAAAAAAAAGTATATGTTAACTATATCACATTTTTTATTAAAGTTTTTTATTGTCAAAATATATGCATGGACAATTTTTCAACTTTGACCCTTGAAAAACCTTGTTTTCCAATTTCCCCTCCCCTCTCCTTCCTCCTCTGGGCAAACAATTCAATATATGTTAAACATGGTAAAAATAGATGCTAAATCCAATATATACATACATATTTATACAATTATCTTGCTGCACAAAAAAAGTCAGATCAAAAAGGAAAAAAAATGAAAAAGAAAATAAAATGCAAGCAAACAACAACAAAAAGAGTGAAAAATGCTATGTTATGATCCACACTCAGTTCCTATTATCCTCTCTCTGGATGTAGATGGCTTTCTTCATCACAAGATCATTGGAACTGGTTTGAATCATTTCATTGTTGAGAAAAGCCACATCCATCAGAACTGATAATTGTATAATCTTGCTGTTGCCGTGTACAATGTTCTCCTGGTTCTGCTCATTTCACTCAGCATCAGTTCACATATAAGTTTCTCCAGGTCTCTCTGAAATCATCCTGCTGGTCGTTTCTCACAGAACAATAATATTCCATAACATTCATATACCATAAGTTATTCAGCCATTTTCCAATTGATGGGCATCCACTCAATTTCCAGTTTCTTGCCAGTACAAAAAGGGCTGTCACAAATATTTTTTTTGCACGTATATCATAATGGTTTTGATGCTTCCCTGCTTATCAGTATCTCTGGATATCCTTTTACTTTCTTGTATGTTTTTGTTTTTGTTTTTTGCTTTGTTTTGTTTTGTTATTACTATTCCCTCCACTATCTTCCTATATACCCTCACATCCCAAATAAAAGTACTCTCTTGTAGCAAATAAGTTCAATTATACAAAATCAATTCATAATTTTGTGCTTTTTAAAGTATTTTTCTCATTTTGTACTTCTAGTTCATTTCCTCCCTGCTAAGAAGTGGGAAGTATGATTCACCATTAGTGTTCTGGAATCATAACTATCATTATATTGATCTGTCTCCATTCACAGATGAATCTTGTTGCAATATTTTTTTTTCTTAAAAATTTTTTCTCCTAAGTGGTTCACAAATTCTCTAAGGCTTCTCTGAATTATTCCTTCATCATCTCTTATTACACAATGATCCATTATGTTGATATTTTTGCTTTATTCAACTAATGTTTAAGTGACCAGACATAAATAGTTTTGATCACATTTTATATGGACAAATAAACCTGGTAACAAATAAAGTGCAATATAAAATCTGAAAAATAAACATTACCTATGTATATTTCAATAAAAATAAATCACAAAGAATATAGGCTGTTATATTGAAAATTACAGAAACATCACATTATAAAAACCCTATTACTTTTCACCATATTATTCTCAAGAGCTTATTCTGAGTATTGTTCAAGTCCTGTTATATTTTATATATATATATATATGTATGTATATATATATATATGTCTCTGTTCTATTTGATGGAGTACTGTACCATCAATAGTACTATAATTTTTTCAGCAATTCACCCTTTGAGCACAACAAAAATATGCTGCTATCATTTTTTGCTTATCTGCATGTAAGCCCTTAGGCTCTTCCTTTGATCTTCTTTGGGGGAATAAGCCTAGTAATGACATTGGTGGGTATATATGATTTAATGATTTTATGAACATATTTCCAAATTATTTTGCAGAGTGTTTGTGTCAATTCTTGGCTCTACCAACAGTGTATTTGTTAGTATTCCCACCTCCTCACAGCTCCAATAACTGTCATTAACCTATTTTTAATCATCTTTGCCAGTCAAATAGATGTGAAATAGAACCTTGAAATTGTTTAATTTGCATTTGTCTGGTTATTGATAATTTGGAGGATTTTTTTCATAACAAGACTGTTATAGTTTGACTTTATTCTTTTGAGAACCGCCTGTTCATATTCTTTGACCACTTTTCTATTGAGGAATAGTTCTTGTTCTCACACATACACACAAACACATATCTACACAAGCACATGCTTCCGTTTTATGTAATAAAAATAAAAATATCTTCTTTATCACTTGAGTTCCTCTCTATCATTGATTTCATCAAGAATTCTTTCTTTCTCTGCTCTTCTGATTTTTTTATGATATGACTTTTCATATCTGCTTTGTATCCTTTTGGAGCTTTTTGTGATATGTGTTATGAGATGTTGGTCTAATCCTAATTTCCACCAGATAGCTTTCCAGTTTTTCTATATCTTTTCTACTCCAGTAGATGGAATTCTTGAGTTTTTCAAATACTATGTTATAATGTTTAATTACTTTTGGGTCTCATGTATATAATTTGTTTCAATGATTAATAGTTTTGATGATTGTTACTTTATAGTATGGTTTGAGATCTGGTACTACTTTCCTTTTCCTTTTATTTTTTTTGAAAGTTTTGATTTTTTCTTCCTCTGAATGAATTGTGTTATTTTTTTCTAGTTCTGCAAAGTAACCTTTTGGTAGTTTTAGTGGCACAACGTTGAATATGTAAATTAATTTCTGTAATATTGTTATTTCTATTGCATTAAGGCAAAATGAATAAAAATTAATATCTATCCAATTATTTAGACATGTCTTTTTCTGTAAAGAGTGTTGCATAGTTATATTTATAACACTTTGGTAGGTGAAATCCTAGATATTTTATATATTCTCTAGTTATTTTGAATGGCATTCCTTTTTCCATTGCTTCTTTTTGACTTTTATTGTTAATATATGGAAATAAGATATAAATAATAAAACAAATAATAAGAAAAATATTATTTTGATTGCTCTGTGTTTATTCTTTTAAATTCTTTTGCTTGTCTTACTGCTATAGTAAGATATCTCGTCTTTTCCATTAGAATTTGATCTCATTGAGAGTAGAGAATGCATGGCTTTTCATTTTGTATCCCAAGGCTTTAGCTCCATGTTTGCTACAAAAAAATTACCTAAAGCTGCATTTTTATTCATTCAGTAAACATTTTTAGAATTATGCAAAATAGAATGGTGACAAAGAACATCCTTCTTGACCCCTGATCTTTTAGGAAAGAAGCTTCATCTGACTCTGAAGTCTTTCTGATCTAGTTGACTATCTGTTGTGCTGATTTGGAAGTAAGAGTGGAGTAGGATTTAATTATAACTATTTTAAAACAGGTTCTCTTAATTTCTTGCTAAGTGATGATTTAATTTTATTTTGTGATTCATAATTCCTAATTTCATTTTAAACCTTAGACCTGAATAGTTGTATATGACTACTTTGGACTTGGCCCACAGTATTAATGGAATGCTCTTTTCCTCATATTTATCATTTACTCTTAAAAAAAACTTTTTATTTTCAAATTATATGCATAGATAGTTTTCAACATTCACCCTTGCAAAACCTTGTGTTCCATTTTTTTTCTCCCTCACTTCCCTTCACCCTCTCCCTTAGACAGCAAATAATGCAATATCTGTTAAACATGTGCAATTCTTCTATACATATTTCCACAATTAGGCTGTACAAGAAAAATCAGATCAAAAAAGAAAAAAAATGAGAAAGAAAACAAAAAGCAAGCAAACAACAGCAAAAAGTGAAAATACTATATGGTAATCCACATTCAGTCCCCACAGTTCTCTCTCTGGGTACAGAGGGCTCTCTTCATCAGAAAACCATTGGAACCAGCCTGCATCACCTCGTTGAAAATAGTGCTTTCCATCAGAATCGACCATCATATAATCTTGTTGTTGCTGTGTACAATAGTCTCCTACTTCTATTCACTTCACTTAGCATCAGTTCATATAAGTCTCTCCATAACTTTCTGAAATCATCTTGCTGAATATTTCTTACAGAACAATACTATTCCATAACATTCATATACCATATCTTATTCAGCCATTCTCCAACTGATGAGCATCCACAGTTTTCAGTTCCTTTCCACTACAAAAAGGGCTGCTGCAAACATTTTTGCACATGTGGGTCCTTCCCCCCCCTTTTTTTTTATCATTTTCTTTTGTGGTATATTTTTATTTTAGTTTTAACTAGCTGATGATCTGACATCACAAAGACAACTTATTTGGAAATAAGTCTAATTTGGTAACTGTCACCTTCATCTCCTGGCTTCCTTCAAGATTCAACTCAAATCCTACCTTTCTTAAGAAGCCTTTCCCGTGTCTGCCACTTTTAGTGTCTTCCCTCTGAGATTATTTTCTATTTGTTTTGCACACATTTTGTATATTTATAGTTGGATGCTTTATTCCCCATTAGATTTTGAATTCCTTAAGGGCCAGGACCATGTTTTTTTTTTTTTTTTAATTAAAGCTTTTTATTTGAAAAATATATGTATGGGTAATTCTTCAATACTTACCCTTATAAAGCTTTCCATTACATATTTTCCCCCCTAGTCCCCACCATTCCCCTAGATGGCAGGAAGTCCACTACATGTTAATTACGTTAAAATACTTGACAAATCAAATAAATGTATACATATTTCCACACTTACCTTGCTGTGCAAGAAAAATCATATTTACAAGAAAAAAAATCTGAGAAAGGAAACCCAATGCAAGCAAACATCAATAGAGAGCATGAAAATGTTATGTTGTGGTCCATATTTCACATCCCTCTCTCTGGATGTATATGTCCTTCTTCACTGAACAATTGGAACTGGTTTGAAACATTTCATTGTTGAAAAGAGCCATGTCCATCAGAATTGATCATCATATAGTTTTGTTGTTACCATGTATAATGATCTCTTGGTTCTGCTCATTTCGCTCAGCATCAGTTCATGCAAGTCTGTCCAGGCCTCTCTGAAATCATCCTGCTGGTCGTTTCTTACAGAACAATAATATTCCGTAACATTCATATACCATGATTTATTCAGCCACTCTCCAATTGATGAACATCCATTCAGTTTCCAGTTTCTGGCCACTACAAAAAGGGCTACCACAAACATTCTTGCACATGTGGGTCCCTTTCCTTCCTTTAAGATCTCTTTGGGATATAAGCCCAATAGAAACACTGCTGGCTCAAAGGGTATGCACAGTGTGATAACTTTTTGAGCATAGTTCCAAATTGCTCTTCAGAATGGCTGGATCCATTCGCAGTTCCACCAACAATGTATCAGTGTCCCAGTTTTCCCACAACCCCTCCAACATTCGTCATTATCTTTTCCTGTCATTTTAGCCAATCTGCCAGGTGTGTAGTGGTACCTCAGAGTTGTCTTAATTTGCATTTCTCTGATCAATAGTGATTTGGAGCACCTTTCATATGACTAGTAATGGTTTTAATTTCATCTTCTGAAAATAGTCTGCTCATATCCTTTGACCATTTCTCGATTGGAGAGTGGCTTGAATTCTTATAAATATGAGACAATTCTCTATATATTTTAGAAATGCGGCCTTTATCAGAACCCTTAAATGTAAAGATGATTTCTCAATTTATTGCTTCCCTCCTAATCTTGTCTGCATTAGTTTGGTTTGTACAAAACCTTTTTAACTTAACATAGTCAAAATTATCTATCTGGTATTAAATGAAGACTTCCAGTTCTTCTTTGAACATAAATTTATTCCATCTCCACAGGTCTGAGAGGTAAACTATCCTATGTTCCTTGCTTATAATATCACTCTTTATGTCTAAATTATGAACCCATTTAGGTCCTATCTTGGTATGTGGTGTTAGGTGTGGGTCAAGCCCTAATTTCTTCCACACTATTTTCCAATTTTCCCAGAAGTTTTTGTCGAATAGTGAGTACTTATCCCAGAAGCTGGGGTCTTTGGGTTTATCAAACAATAAATTGCTATAGTTATTGCCTAGTTTGTCCTGCGATTCTATCCTATGCCACTGATTGACTACTATATTTCTTAGCCAGTACCAAATGGTTTTAATGACTGCTGCTTTATAATATAGTTTTAGATCTGGTACAGCAAGGTCACCTTCATGGGCCTTTTTTTTTCATTAATTCCCTTGAAATTCTTGACCTTTTGCTCTTCCAAATGAACTTTGGTACTACTTTTTCTAGATCTGTAAAACAACTTCTTGGGAGTTTGATTGGTATGGCACTAAATAAGTAAATTAGTTTGTGTAGTATTGTCATTTTTATTATATTCGCTTGGCCTACCCATGAGCTCTTGATGTTTTTCCAATTGACTATGTCTGACTTTATTTGTGTGGAAAGTGTTTTGTAGTTTAGTTCCTATAGTTCCTGACTTTTCCTTGGCAGATAGATTCCCAAATATTTTATACTATCCATAGTTATTTTGAAAGGAATTTCTTTTTATATCTCTTGCTGCTGAACTTTGTTGGCAATATACAAACATGCTGATGATATATGTAGATTTATTTTGTATCCTGCCACTTTGCTAAAGTTGTGAATTGTTTCTAGTAACTTTTTAGTTGAGTCTCTAGGGTTCTCTAAGTATACCATCATATCATTTGCTAAGAGTGATAATTTGGTTTCCTCATTACCTACTCTAATTCCTTTAATCTCTTTTTCTTGTCTTACTGCCAAAGCTAACATTTCTAATACAATATTAAATAGTACTGGTGATAGTGGGCAGCCTTGTTTCACTCCTAATCTTATTAGGAATGGTTCTAGTTTGTCTCTATTACATATGATGCTTGCTGATGGTTTTAAGTGGATGCTATTAATCATTTTAAGGAAAAGCCCATTTATTCCTATACTCTCTAGTGTTTTAAGTAGGAATGGATGTTGGATTTTATCGAATGCTTTTTTTGCATCTATTGAAATAATCATATGGTTTTCTTAGTTTGGTTATTAATATAATTGATTATACTGATAGTTTTCCTAATATTGAAGCAGTCCTGAATTCCTGATATAAATCCTACTTGGTCATAATGTATTATCCTGGGGATGACTTTCTGTTATCTCATTGCTAATATCTTATTTAAAATTTTTGCATTGATATTCATTAGAGAAATTGGTCTATAGTTTTTTTCCCTCTGTTTTCACCCTACCTGGTTTAGCTATCAGCCTCATATCTGTATCATAGAAGGAATTTGGTAGTATACTTCTCCCTATTCTTTCAAATATTTTATATAGTATTGGAATTAATTGTTCTTTGAATGTTTGGTAGAATTCACATGTAAATCCATCTGGCCCTGGAGATTTTTTCTTAGGGAGTTGATTAATACCTTGTTCTATTTCTTTTTCTAAAATGGGGCTATTTAAATAATTTATTTCCTCTTCTGTTAACCTGGGCAGTCTATATTTTTGTAGATATTCCTCCAATTCATTTACATTATCAAATTTATTGGCAAAAAGTTGGGCAAAATATCTCCTAATTATTACTCTAATTTCCTCTTCATTGGAGGAAAGTTCTCTCTTATCATTTTTGAGACTAACAATTTGATTTTCCTCTTTCCTTTTTCTAACCAAATTAACTAAAGGCTTATCTATTTTGTTGGTTTTTTCATAAAACCAACTTTTCATTTTATTTATTAATTCAATAGTTTTCTTATTTTCAATTTTATTAATCTCCCCTTTTATTTTCAGAATTTCCAATTTGGTATTTAATTGAGGGTTTTTCATTTGCTCTTTTTTTCTAGCTTTTTTAATAGTAAGCCCAATTCATTGAGCTTCTCTTTCTTTATTTTATGCAAGTAAGCATCTAGAGATATAAAATTACCCTTTATAAGCGCTTTGGCCGTATCCCACAAATTTTGGTATGTTGTATCATTATTGTCATTCTCTTGGATAAAATTATTGATTGTGTCTATGATTTGCTCTTTCACCCATTGATTCTTTAGGATTAGATTATTAATTTCCAATGAACTTTTGGTCTATTTTCTCCTGGCCTTATATTGTATGTGATTTTTATTGCATCACAATCTGAAAAAAGATGCATTTATTACCTCTGCCTTTCTGCATCTGATTTGGAGGTTTTTATGCCCTGACACATGGTCAATTTTTGTATAAATTCCATGAACCACAGAGAAAAAAGTAAACTCTCTACTGTCTCTATTCAGTTTTCTCCAAAGATCTATCATACTTAACTTTTCTAATAATTTACCTCCCTAATTTCTTTCTTATTTATTTTGTGGTTTGATTTATCTAATTCTGAGAGAGCAAGTTTGGGATCCCCCACTAGTATAGTTTTGCTGTATATTTCTTCTCGCATCTCTCTTAATTTCTCCTCTAAGAATTTGGATGCTATACCACTTGGTGCATATATATTTAATATTGATATTGCTTCATTATCTATGGTACTCTGCAGTAAAATATACTTTCCTTCCTTATCTCTTTTAATTAGATCTATCTTTGCTTTTACTTGATCTGAGATCAGGATTGCTACTCCTACTTTTTTTTTGTTCACCTGAAGCATAATATATTCTGCTTCAGCCTTTTACCTTCTCTCTGTATGTGTCTATATGCTTTTGATGTGTTTCTTATAAACAACAAATTGTTGAATTCTGGTTTTTAATCCAGTCTGCTATCCGCTTCCACTTTATGGGAGAGTTCATCCCATTCACATTCACAGTTAAAATAACTAATTCTGTATTTCCTGCCATTTTATTTACCTAAGTTATGTTTTTCTCTCTCCCTTCTCTCCTCCCCAGTATTTTGGTTTTGATGACCACCTCCCCCAAACACTCCTCCCCCCTTAGAGTCCCTCCCCTTTTTTACTCCTTTCCCCTGATTCTTCTATTTTCCTTTCTATTAGTCTATCCCTTTCTTTTCCTCCTTTCCCTCCCACTTCCCTATAAGGAAGGACAAGTTTCTCTGTGAAACCAAATGTGTGTGGTATACTGTTTTAGAGCCCAATCTGATGAGAGTAAGATTTACACAATGCTCATCCCCTTCCTTCTTTCTCTCAATTATATTAGGTGTTATTTGCCTCTTCATGATATTTTACTTTATTTTTACCTCCTTTTTTAAACCTTATTTTACCACCTTTTCCCTCTTTTTCCCAGTATGATAGCCTTTCCATCTCTAGTTTCTTTTTCATATTATCAAAGTAATATCAAATTATACCCCCATTCTTTAAGTATACACATAGTAAAAATATAGTTCTCAAGAGTTCTTTCCTTTTTACCTTTTTATGCTTCTCTTGAGTTCTGTGTTTGGAGATCAAATATTTTGCTCAGATCTGGTCTTTTCATTAGAAATAGGTGAAATTTACCTATATCATTAAATGTCCATTTTCTTCCCTGGAAGATATTGTTCATTCTAGCTGGACAGGTTATTTTTGGCTGTAATCCTAGTTCCTTTGCCTTTTGGAATATCTGATTCCAGGGCCTTTGATCCTTTAATGTGGAGGCTGACAGATCTTTTCTGATTCTAATTATACTTCCTTGGTGTTTGAATTGTTTCTTTCTAACTCCTAGCAAAATCTTTTCCTTGGTGCAATAGTCCTGAAATTTAGCTACTATATTCCTTGGGGATTTAATTTTGTGGTCTCTTTCAGGAGGTGATCAGTGAATTCTTTCGATGGTGATTTTGCCTTCTGATTCTAAAACATCAGGGCAGTTTTCTTTCAAGATTTCCTGGAAGATAGTGTTTAAATTCTTTTTTTCATCATGGCTTTCAGGAAGTCCAATAATCCTTAGATTGTCTCTCCTAAATCTATTTTCCAAGTTAGTTGTTTTTCCTAGGAGATATTTCATATTTTCTTCTATTTTTTCATTTTTTTTTGGTTTTTGTTTGAGTGTTTCTTGAAGTCTTATTGAGTCATTCACTTCCATTTGTTCAATTCTAATTTTTAAAGTATTATTTTCTTAAGTTACATTTTTTAGCTCCTTTTGTAACTGGTCAATTTGTTCATTGCATACTTTTTCCACTTCACCAATTTTGTTTTTCAGTGCATTGTCTTTTTCCATTTCAACAATTTTGTTTTTCAGTAAATTGGTGTCTTTATCATATCTCTTTCAAGGGCTTCTTTCACTGTTGGCAATTCATTTCCCCATTTATCATCTAGGTCTCTTTTGAGATTCTTTATGTAGTCTTCTACGAAAGCCTCGTGAAAGGGATAGCAGGTCATGTCTACCTTAGTGCCTTTCTCTGGAGTTCTTTTGCCTATAGGAACCTTAGGATCTGGGGTCTGCCCTTCTCTTTCTTCATAAAAGCTGTCTATGGTGAGAGCTCTTTTCTTTTTGTTTCTCATTTTTTTTTAAAAGCTTGAAGTCTCTTTAAAGCAGTGAAGCAGTGGCTGTGCTAATTTGCCCTGGGGCAATTCGGCTAATTAACTTCCAGTGTTGTGCTCTTTGGGCTAGGACCTGTGTTTGCAATGGGTTACAATCTACCTTTTACAAAGGGCACATCTGCCAGAGCACCTGCCCACAATCAGGGCTGAGTGTCCCAAGAGCCTCAGATAGACTCCCCAGTTCTTTAGAATCTGCCAAACTGAGTTCCACCCAGTTTCCTGCCCTGTCTCCCAGAGCTGCGCCTGAACTTGGGGCGAACTTTCTGAGTCCTTGCCGGACCCCCTGCCCGACTGAAACAGACCTGCTCTGGAGCTTTTCCAAGGTACCTTCTGCAAGGAATGTTTTGTTATTCAAATATTTGTGGGTTCTTTGACTTAAAAATCAGTTCAGAGGCTTAATCTGCTGTTAGTTTGAGAGAAGGTCAGAGAGTCATATCTTCACTCCACCATCTTGGCTCCTGCTTATACTTGTCTAGGACCATGTTTTTACCTTTATGTGTATTCTCAAGACTTAAGCATAGTTCCTGACTCTTAATAAATGCTTAATAAATGTTTGTTGTTGTTATTGTTGGTTATTTCCTATCTGTTAAGAAAGTTAATTACTGTGATATAGCTCCTTTATTACCCTGTTTGGAATCTTCAGATTGTCTTCTTTAAGATGTGTTCATGCTTAATAGATATTAGGCTTTGGAGTATTCTATGATCATCTTAGTACAGTTTCTAAAATATTCTTTTTCTATGTCTTCTCTGTATATATCTTTGTAATGGGGAATACCTGGCTACTGAAAATTGTGGAAAAACTACTTTTTGGAATGGTAGCAGCACTTCGATTTGCTACCTTGAGAATCAGTTAAACTAAGGGATGACTAATATCAAGTTAATGGCCAAGGATTTGAATAGAGTGCTGGCTTTCATTGAATGACGAAAGTGCTTATTTATGCCTATTTGTCTGCAGCTCCACTAAATTGGCACCAGGCAACTAAAGGAGGTGATTACTTTAAATTTTTTTTTTTTTTTTTTTTTTTTTTAGCAAATTTGGAGTTTTTAAGGCTTTGAATAATTAGCTCCATTTGCTCCAGCTGCTTCAGGACCATAGATAGCTTCTGAAAGATTTTAAAAAGTATTCTTTTTTTCTTTTTAAACGCCATACCTATGATTTCATTAGTATAAAGAACTTTCAGTCAGGAAAACCTTTCTATTAATGCATCTTGGCACCTGCTCTACAACTCATATTCTTGGTCATTTGTTAGAGGCACAAAGATTTAAGTGATTTGTCTAGTGTCATATAGCTAGCTTGTGTTTGAGGGAGGATTTGAAACTAGGTCATCCAGACTTCAAAGATGGCTCTCTATCTCCTATTTCATGTTTTTCTGTCTCTACATTTAGATATTACTCTAAAATAAAATTGCTAAATAACAGTCAAAATGGGTTCAGAGACCTATCTCTTGATATTTGGAGGCTAATCCAAGATACACAATACTGACACAGGGCATTTCAGGAGTTAAAATTTAAATTTCAAGAATATAGGAATGTTCCATTTAACATCACTACTTGGTTTTGCAAGAAAAAATACATTAAATGAAACAATAGTATAAAATATTATGTATGGTAGATAATTCCTAGATAGCTAAAATTCAGAATTTAGAAACTTTAAACAAGTCTGTATAGATATGAGACTGTAATAGGAAATTGAAGCACCAAGTATAAGCTTCATGGAATGAATCCTTGTGGGTTAGCAAGTGTTGATGAACTCTATTAGACTGAATGGAGTGACCTCAGTAGATGAGGGAAGTAGAGTCAGGGCAAGGAATAATAATAATAGCTACCATTTATATAATGCTTTAAAGTTTACAAAGTACTTTATGTATGTTATCTCATTTGATCCTTACCAACAACCATATAAGCATAGGTGCTATTATCCTCATTTTACAGAAGAGGAAAGTGAGACTGAGAGTTTAAGTGACTTGATCATGGTTGCACAGCTGGTTAAGATCAGATGAACTCTGTTCTTCTTGCCTCCCAAAGCCTGAATCATATCTGCTGCCTCACTTAGCTCCTGCAAATGCTAGGCTAGGCTAGCATTAGGTCACTGTCAAAATTATATTATAGTTAATTATAGATAATGTTCTATGATATTATAACAAGACAATAATATTATGGTAATGATTTTTTCTGGTAAGATACTACTGGCACATCCAATGGCATCTATGCTTTGTTGTTGATAGTCTAGAGTTTATAATCAGGAAGACCTGAGTTCAGATCTTACTATGTATTAGGCATTGTGCTAAGTACTGAGGATACAAAAAAGATATAAAAGACATTTTGTTCCTTCAAAGATAATGAAAGTACCTCATAGAGTTGTTGTGAGGATCAAATGAGATAATACATATAAAACACTTTGTAAATTTAAATGTTATATAAATGTTTATAATAATAATAATTATTATTAATCTGGTTAACTTGGACAAAATGGACCAGAAAAATCACTTAAAATTGATGTCATCACATGGATGTTGTAATAGGAATTTTGATGCTGGTGCTGATGACACTTTTTTTAGTCAGGTATCTTCTGTCTATCTGGTGAAATGCAAGAGGTCACTAAGGCAATGACCCATCTTCTAATGAGCATGCTAAAGCCTGTGGTTCTAGAAGGGACATTTCTTATATTTCTTTGTCAGTTCTTAGCTACACTGCCAATACTGCAGAAGAGGAAACTTTACTTTGCTGATGGCAGCTGTATCTCCTTTCACCTCTTTCTCTGCTTTTCCCTGGATAACTGTTCTCTAAGCAGATGGATGGAAAGCATTGGAGATGAATGATGTTGCTGATTGTGAGAATAAACAAACTTCTGGAGAGTTTTGTTTGGATTGGGAGCCAAAGTTACTAATTCAGTCCTTACCCTAATTGAAAAGTAGGCTTTGAAAAGGTGTTTGCCAAAATTTTCTTGTGCAATTAAAAGGTTTTGCTACTTATCCACTTGATGTTTTAGATCAGAAATATTGGCAAATTTTGATTAGTTAAAATAGCAACTGAATGCCCCACCCAAGATAGAATTTTATAGGCAAAGAGGGCCATACAGATCATCTCATTCCACTCTCTTCATTTTACAGATGAGAAAACTGTCTGGATTAGACAATGCAAATGACAGAGGAAAGGTCACACAGGAAGTAGATTGCAAGTCTAGGCTTCAAATTCTGATCTCTTGATTCCAAAATGAATGCTCTTTTCACTTCTTCACACAGGTCTGCCAAATTTTTAGTAACTGAGTTGGATATAACTAGACAGAAAGTGGAAATGCTTAAAGATGAGTGAATTCCTGAATTGTGAGGGACCTTGTGACAAAAAGAATTGAGGTCTCCTGACAGCTGAATCTTTTCATTATGTCATAAAACCTTTAAGATAAGGATGAAGATTTCATACACTCACACCAAAGATAAACATATATGTATATGTGTGCACACATGGGTTTACACATCTGTGTACAGGTATAATGTGTGTGTGTGTGTGTGTGTGTGTGTGTGTGTGTATTTGGTGGTAGTGGTGGTGAATGCTGGAAGGGGACCTTGTGTTTACTAGGCTACTATCAGAATAGCTCGGTCTGATAGAATCATAGCCTTCAATCAAGTTAAAAATATGGAGGCAGTGTAGGGCTGGGTGGCAGCTTATGGGAACACATTTAGAGCAATGCAAAGAATGGGAAATGAAGGAAAAACTGCATCAGAATTAGAAAAAAATACATGCCTCTACTTTGAACCCCTGAGGTTCAAAGGGATTCAGCCAACAGCCAGAGGAGCAAGGGAAATGAGGGCAAATTTCAGCATATGGTTGTTCTCCTTAACTTCCTTCAACCTGCATATTATGGTCTGACTGCCATCCTAGAATCATCAGTACAGCTTTTTGTAAAGGGAAAGAAGGGAGAGATGCTTCTGTTAGCCTGTTTGCTTTCACACTTTGAACTAAAGCAAATGATAAGAGCAAATGACTAATAGTTGTTGGGATACTGCCTTAATTATTTCAAGCTAGCAGAATGGTGCTATGTCATTTGACACCAAATCTTTATATGTGCTCTGTTTGGAATATATGTGTGAGTTTCAAAATTAGTCACCATAATATGCAAAGCACGTAAAAAATAAAAAGAGGAGAATTTGAATGTAAAAACAAATCAAGCTCCAGCATAAAATCAGACAAGTCCTGGCAGTAAGCCGTGCATTGGAGTGTTTTGGGAATATCAGTACAGTCAGTGCAGACTGGCACCAAAGCTTTCTATCTAGGAGTTAGACTGAGAGGTGACCAGGGGGTCAATACAACCAATAGCTTTAGAAATTAGCTTTCTTTTGTTATCCTTAATGTTGTTATCATCTAGCATTTCAGTGACATCTTCCTTAGGAAGCACCTCACCATTTATTATCTGTTCAGTTGACAATATCATGTATAGTACAAATCATGCTGAGTTTAATACCAGGTGACCTGGTAAGTAACATGACTTGGGCAAAGTTACTTAACCTCTCAGTGAGTCAATATCCATTTTTTATAAAATAAGGGGTCTGTACTTGGTGATGTCTAAGATCCTTTACAACTCTATGGTCTTCTGAAAAAATCTCCCTTTTTCATGAATAATGCAGAGGCAGAAAAAATGGAGAAGCTTGCCTTAGGTTTCATTTTAAATTTGTAACTGGGATATAAGCCCAATTGCAATAGACTTGCCAGGCTTATATCTGAGTTACTGGGATAATCTACCTCTCTGGTTTACTTTGCTATATTCCTTCACCTGGAGTTTTTAAAAATCAGAACATCAGGGAGAAATTGTTTCTGGCCTGTATTGTCCTGAGTCAAAGAAAAGAGTCCAAGGAGTATTTTGTTGTGATAAAATATAAGTGCCCTGCGGCATAATGAGACACAAGCTGTGATTCTGAAGCTCTGTGATGAACTAGAAGGAGATGGAGTATGCTTTGCAACAGACTCTTCTCTTTTAAAGGGAATATGTAGCACTCCTATCTTGCCTCGGTCTAAGATAGGCTATCAGATCAGATGCGCAGTTGGTGATTTTGTCTTTTTACAACCCTCTTTTTTTCTCCTGTGATCAGTATTGACATTGTAACACTGGACAGTTTGATAATGACAGTCTTGGGGATCATTTTTCTTGAAGACATCTGCTCCTCTGCTTTTATCATTTGCTTGGGTTTTCCTATAAGCAGGTCATTAGTATTTCCTATAAGCAGTCAACAGGCCTGCAGATAGCCATCCTTCATCTAAACTATGAAAACGGCAGAAAAAAGCTGAGACATTGATTAATTTAGATTTTTCCCCCTAAATTTTTGAACACTTGGTGTCTAGAACAGACATCAAGGTTTAGTTTCAATATGGAATGTGACTTTATTCTGGGAGGCTATATGAACATCTGCAAAATGGGCTTTTTATGTTTTTAAAAAACATGCACTGTTGTGGAACAGAAGCATAATATAACCCATTAACAATAGTGACTGTGTAATGGCCTCAGAATTGCAGATTGGTGGAGAAATATTGATAGGAAACTGTAAACAACTGAAAATGAAAACCATAATAAAACTCTCTTCATAGGACCCATAATTTACAATTAAATACCAAGGCTACATTGAAATGAAGTGAACATTGCAGTAAATTTGTTCTGAGTTCTAGAATTTAAACTAAAGATTGGTGTTTTGTCACTCACTGATCCACAAAAGAGTGAGATATAAAGGCTGTGGAGGGGACTCAATGGCTGACAATAACACAATTCATAGATTGAAAACTGGAAGGGATGTTGGAAGCCATTTGGTCTAATACCCTCATTTTACAGATGACAAAACTGAAGCCAAAAAATTAAGTGACTTGCCCAAGATCATATAGTTAGTAAGTGACAGAGGAGGGATTTGATCTTAGGTTATTTCAAAGGCAGAACATTTTACCCCTCTTGTGTGTTACTTCACATATTGAGAGACAGTTCAGATATGTTATTCTTAGTCTATATTAAAAATCCCTGGTGATTCTAGGGTTTTTTCCTTTCCTTTCTCCTCATTGTGTCTTTGCAGGTATTGCTAATATGCTACCAATTATTATTCAAATTATAATTTGAACTTCTAGAGTCTAGATGGTTCCCTTTGAGTCAAAGGTAAGTGCTTGGAAAAAGAAGTGTGGTCCAGTGAATGGATCAAAAGCCAGCCTTGGAATCAGGAATTCTTGGTCAAGTCCTGTCTCTTCCGCATGTCATCATGGACAAGTCACTTAAACCCACAATACTGCAGATATTAACTATATAAATTATATATATATGCATATATATAATATATTAAACTATAAATAGTAGAGGAGTTGCTACTCTTTATTGGAAGGATTTTTCACACTGGATGTTCCCTACTCTAATGAAATCATAGACACAGGGATGACCAGTAACTAAACAAATGACAAATGAATGAATGAGTAAATAAATAAAAATAGTTAATTGAATGGATTCATCTTTGCTAAGAAGGCAAATCTGTAAGATTTGTGTAATAGCAAATAGTAAGGAATGAATAAGTTATTAATTCAACAAAATGTTGTGTGTCTAGTCATGAAACATCAGTAGTAGTAAGAATGTGTTGAGTCAACAAAGAATATTCTTTGTGTATTAATGGAAACCCCTGAAGATTATTCCTCAAATCTTTATACTTCTAGTCATAGGAACACTGTGAAGGTCTTCCTTTGGAGAACTTTCTCTTTTGAATGTAAGGACTGTGAAAGAGAGACTAGAATTTAAATCTTGCCCTCATATTAAGGATTTTTATGGGGAAAAGGAAAGTCCCTGGGGAAAGAAGGAAGGGGCACCTTTCAAAATAAATCTCTCTGTTAATGTCTTGTATGTATCTTCTCTAATAAAAACTACTATTCATACACATTGTATTGCCTGGGATTTAGCAAGGCTGTTTTGAGATAATTCTTGATAATTCTGGGAAAATGAAATGACTGGACTAGATAATCTCTGAGGAAATCTTAAATAAATCTCAGATTTATAATCCTTTGACTCTGGTGCTTTCATTATCTAGAACTAATGTTGAGAAAAGTTGAATACAAAACAGGGCTCTCACTCATCTAACATTTAAAAATTAGAGTAAAACAGGGATGAGGCTGAGAGGAAGAAATGCAAATCAAGATACCAACATATTTCATTTTTAAAAAAACAGAATTGGCAAATTAAAATTGGCAGAACTGATTTTTTAATGTGATAAAGAGTTCTAAAATGAAATGCCAGTCTGCTAGCTTGTAGTCCAGTGACTATTTTTGTAGAAAACATTTAGGTTCCTGAAAAATTTATAGTGATAAAAAAATTCAGATGATTGCAGCAGTCTTACTTTCATGATTTCAATGTAAACAAGATGAGAAAATATCAAGGTGCTTTTGGAAAAAAAACCTGAAGTATAAGTAAAGTTCTACCTTCACATGTTGCTGTAGTGCCTATTTATGGCATTGTACTCATTCTAAGTTGTCCCAGGATGTGCCAAAAGAGTATAATCTTTATGGGCTTTTAAAATTATGTTGTGCCAACGCATGAATGAAATAATTGGAATCTTATTGTAAAGCTGAAACATATGTATATTCACACTGTATTTATGATAGAAATCATGATAATAGCATTTGTATGGCACTTTGAAGTTTGCAGACCTCATTCATGTATTTTCTCATTTGATCGTCACAATAACCTGATGAGATAGGAGCTATTAGACAAGGAGACTGAGGCTAAGAAAGACTAAGCGATTTGCTCGGTCACATGGATAATAAGTGTCTGAGAAGGGTTTTGAACTCGTCTTAACTAGCTGTGTGAACCTGGGCAAGTCACTTAATCTTGTTTGTCTAAATTTCCTCATCTGTAAAATCACCTAGAAAAGAAAATGGCAAACCACTTCAGGATCTTTGCCTAGAAAATCCCAAATGGAATCATGAAGAGCCTGATATAACTGGAAACAACTGAACAACAACTTTTTGACTCAAAGTGTGACATTCTTTTCATCGTGCTATCTATATAATAAATTGCATCTAAATGGAAACATGACTTATATGGTCTCTTGGAGAGAAGAATTAAGAGTGAGTAGAATTGGATTCTTTATTTACTCAAAGAACACAAGAACTACCATCCTATGGAAGACTTGTTTGTGTCAACTTGCAATGTACAAGGAACACCTCCCTCCCCGCTGCCCCAGAAAAAAAAAAAAAACAAAAAAAACCCCAAAGGCTCCAACATGAATATAAATTATAACTTATACACTAACATCCATCATAGAAGATGAAGTGGAGAAATTCCATGAAGAGTTTGACAAAATCCTCCTAAACAAGTTAATCTATTATTTTATTAGTACTCCCAACACAAAGATAGGAAGGATTATAACAAGTAGGTTGGAATATTGTTTTTGGATCAGGGATCAACAAGGGTTTGTTAGACATGGAAAAATTGTTTTTATGTACTGGAAACGTTATTACAACCTTGGAGAAGATAACTATGGACTGAAAGAGGAGCCCAGTCATTGGTTTGTCAGAAGACCTTGTCATTGTACCTTAAGGCATTTGTTGGAATAGTGCAAAGCTAAGGTGAAAGGGAAGTAGCTGATCATGCTTTGAGTATTTTTGTTAGGTTATAAGCTTTTGCCAATGTGTATTTATGAATCTTTTGTGCTTTAAGCATTTCCTTTGTGATAGATGTGATAAACAGTAATACTACACTTGGTCTCCCCTACGTGTTGAGTACCTTATTAGGAGGGGCCTTGATAATGTTTTTTCTTTTATTAAAGCTTTCTATTTGCAAAAACATAATTTTTCAACAATGATCCTTGCAAAGCTTTCTGTTACAATTTTTTCCCTCCTTCCCCCCACCCCTCCCCTAGGTGGCAGGAAGTCTAATACATGTTAATTATGTTAAAATACTTGACAAATCAAATATGTGTATACATATTTTTACAGTTATCTTGCTGTACAAGAAAACTTGGATCTGTAAGAAAAAAAATCTGAGAAGAAAAACATAATGCAAGCAAACATCAATAGAGAGCATGAAAATGCTATGTTATGGTCCACAATCAGATCCCACAGGCCTCTCCCTGTATATAGCTTCTTTATCACTGAACAATTGGAACTGGTTTGAAACATCTCATTGTTGAAAAGAACTATGTCCTTCAGAACTGATCATCATATAGTCTTGTTGTTGCCATGTATATTGTATATTGTATATTGTATATCTCCTAGTTCTGCTCATTTCACTCAGCCCTGATAATATCTTTAAGCAATTGTGCCCAAAGTTCTTCTCTGGGCTTGGGTAAAGAGCCAGAGATAAGATTAAAGAGTCTGTTCTTTCTTGTTATAAGCCAGTTCACATGAGTCTAGAACTGTGACTCCTTAGCAAGAAAGGGTATGCCAACCCTGTGTGTGTGTGTGTGTGTTTGCAGGTAGATATGATAAGTGGTACATTGGCATCCTCTCCAAATACTGAAAAAACAAAAGAAGTCCTCCAGGATGCTGTTTCAATTATTTATAATGCATTTATGAGAAAACATATACAAACTTGCCTTTGATGACCAGGTATGGATGAGTGTGTATCTCATGGAAGGCATGAGTGGAAGGAATCCTCCCAGTCATTTTAATTAATGATTTTAATCACTAATCTCATTCAAGAATCAATGTAGAAATATCTTTAAATCAGGAATTATTAACCTCTTTTTGTGTCCTGGACTCCTTGGGCATGGTGAAGCTATGGACCCCTAAAAAGAATAATGTTTTTAAATAGTTGAAGGAAATTACACATTTCACAGAGTGAAAGTAAAGATATATTTTCTTTTATGGCTTTGCTATTCTCAGTAATACAATATTCTAAGACTACTCTGAAAGACTTATGATGAAAAATTGAGAGAAAGAACTGATTGTATCTGAATACAGATTGAAGCATACTTTTTTAAACTTTATTTTTCTAAAGTTTTTTGGGGGGCTTAGGGAGTAAAGGAGATCGAGGTTTTCTTTTGAACATGACTTTTATGAGTTTTTCAGGGGTCAATGTTGAAAAATTACCCGTGCATATATTTTGTAAATAAAAAGCTTTAATAACAAATTTAAAAAAGGAAAGAGAAGTTATATGGCAAAAGAAAAAAAAAAACAACATGACTTTTATGGAAATGTTTTGCATAACTTCACATATGCCTTTTCAATGCAGGGTGGGGTGAGGAAGGAGAAAGGGAGAGAATTTGGAACTCAAAGTTTTAAAAACAAATATTAAAAAAGTTTTACATGTAACTGGAAAAATAAAATAAAATAATATATATATATATATATATATATATATATATATACATACATAAATACTCCTAAAAATAAAATTAGATTTTTTAAAAAAAGATGTAATTTCTTTGTATCCATCTCAGTTCATGGAATCCCTGGAAACAATCCTGTATCTTAGATTAAGAACCCAATCTAATTAATATAAGAAATGAAAAGTCAGGAATACCAAGTTGCCTTGTTGCATCTGGGTAGTTGTTATTTGATAAGAAATGTATTAATTCAAAGTAAATGCTTTGACATTTTTTTTTAAAAAGAAGCAACTTTTGTTATGCCAGAGTGATGCTAAAATTGAAAAAAAAAAACCAAGGCTGAATGCTTTTTTATAACCAATTCAGCTGTCATTGAGACTAGGGGAGATTTTGACCTCTAAAATAGTATAAGATCACTACTTTATTAGAGATCAAATAAGGCATTATTATTAAATTAGGAAAAGGCATATTTAATAAACATGTAATTATTTTTATCATGAATAGTGATAATCATAACAAATACGACAGAGCACATTAAGGAATTGATTGACTCCCCAGTAAGATTCTGTAAGTTTTGCTCTTTCTGTAAAAAAGGGTTGCTAGGCACTGGGTCAAGTGAAAAATGCTCTTCAAATGCTGACTGAATTTGGAAAAGAAAAATCAAACCCAGATGCCAAACAAACAGTAAAAACCGAAGTGGCCCATTCTAGAAGTAGTTAACTTTTTAGTGAATTTAGAATAGTGCTGGAGACTTTTCTCAAAATGTTTTCTTATTTCTTGCTTTTGCTAAGTGGTGCTCAAGATTTATTTAGTTCCCTTATGTGAAGGAGTTTGAAGTTTCTGCTAGGAAAGTCCCCTTGTAGAAATATTTCTCTCTCATTGGGCTGCCTTATGGCTAACATTATTTAATTAAATTTTTTAAAATCTAACAATAATGTATTTTTACTCCCATCTCTTTTCCATTAAGAAAAAAAGCCCAGCACCTTATAGAAAATATAGCAAAAATTAACCATAATGGTCATGTCAAAAATGTGTTTCATTTTGGGTATTTAATCATTTTCTTTTTTGTCAGGAGGTAGCATTCTTTATCATCTGTCTTCCAGAATCATGATTGGTTATTGTTTTAATCAGAGTTCTTAAGTATTTTGAAGGAGTTTGTTTTAATAAAGTTGCTCTTATGGCAAAAATTGTTCTAGTTCTGCTTCATTTTCTCTGAAACAGTTTCTTCCATCATTTTCATGCAATATAGAATTCCATTACATTTATATACCCAATTCCCAGAGTTGGGAAGGAAGGAAGGAAGGGATGTTGGAGAAAGGAGATATTGTAAGAGAAAACTGACTCAAATAGGACATTGCTTTGGGGGAAATCATCAGCATTGGTAGGCAATAGCAGCAGGTCAATGGAGAAGTCTAGAAAAGGGAGTCAAAGTAGAGGGAAAAGAAGAGGGTTTTGTGAGAGAATTCCTCAAGTAGGAGGGAATTAACATGGAAATTTTACTAGAAAATCATGGAGAAAGTAAATGAGCACCAAGTATAGAAATAGATAGTTGAATGCTAGGGAATGGATGCTTGGAAAAGACAGCATGAAACTGACAGAGTTTAGGATTTGAAGGTAAGAAAGAAGTATTAAAATCTTATCTTTGACCTTTAGCTGTTTGACGTTGGGCAACTAACCTCACTTCCCCTGGTCTTAGTTTTTCACATATAAAATTGGGGGACTGGATTAGATTGCTCTTAATGTACTTTCTATCAATAAATCTATATAAGTCTATGATTCTAGTCCACAGTAGATTGGGGTTGATATCTCTATATAGTCTCATGACATTTTCAGTTCCCATTTAGAACTTATTCCTAAATTACTGCGATAGTTTCTTTCTTTTTAAAATCCCAGTTCATCTCCTCTGATCTTGGGATGCATTAGACTTTCATTGGATAATTGCTCTGAATGTCTCTGATCTTTCTGTAGTTTCTGACAGAGGAAAACAATTTATAGGATCAAAAGCTTTAGACTTGAAAGATCTGATAGGATCAATGGATTTAGGCCTCTGTTGTCATTTTACAGATATCTTCTTATTTTGTTGATAAGAAAAATAAGGTACAGGTACATTAAATGACTTGTAGATTGATAATATATTTTGCAGCCAAAGGAGGAGAAGCTCTGTATAGTTACTGTGAATCAGATCATGAACTTCTTATTGCAGAGTTCAGACTTAAATTGAAGAATGGAAATGACTTATGGAAAGCCATCAGATGTACAGATGTGAGCTAAATAACATGCTTTATAAATATGAAGTGGAAGTAATGAATAGATTTAAAAGGTTAGATCTGATAGAGTGCCTGAAGAACTATGAATGGAAGTTCACAATACTGTATAGGAGGCAGCAACAAAAAATGTTGCAAAGAAAAAGAGGAGAAAGAAAGTAAAAGGGGTGTCTGAAGAGACTTTACAAATAGCTGAGGAAACAAGGAAAGCAAAAAATAAAGGAGAAAGTGAAAGATATATCTTACTGAATGCTGAATTCCAGAGAATAGCAAGGAGATATAAGAAAGTGTTGTTAAATGAGATGAAAAAAAATAGATGAAAACAACACAATAGGAAAGAAGATCTCTTCAAGAAAATTAGAGATGTCAAGGGACCATTTCATACAAAATTGGCATGATAAAAGACAAAAATGGTAGGGACTTAACAGAAGTAGAAGAACTCAAGAAGACGTGGCATGATTATATAGAGCTATAAAAGAAAAAATCTTAACATCACTAATAACTATGATGATGTAATTATTGATCTAGAGCCAAAAATGGAGAATGAAGTCAAGATGGACTTAGAAAGCATAGAATAAAAATAAGGCTATTGGAGATGATGGAATTCCAACTGAGCCATTTAAAATCCTAAAAAAATGATGATATTAAAGTGCTGCACTCAATATGCCAGTGAATTTGGAAAAGTCAGAAGTGGCCATTGGATTGGAAGAGATTATGTCCAGTAGCAAGGTCATTTTTAAGATTTCAATAATATATGAACCAAGAATTATCAGAAGGCCAAACTATTTTTTGAAGAGACAGAAGAACTAATCACCAACATTCTTTGTAGTGTGGAGAGAGCAAAGGAGTTCCATAAAAAACAACTACTTTTGCTTCATTCATATACTAAAGTCTTTGAACTGTGTGGATCACAACATAATATGGCAAATTCTCAAAAATATGGGTGTACCAGATCATGTGATTTGTCTCCTGTATATGGGCCAACTGTTACTTCTTAACAATTAAAACTAAACATTAAACAACTATATAATAGGATATATATATAGTAATTTTATTTTTAAAAGTTATTTGCAGAGTACTTCATACAAAATGATATACAAGATGAATCAAAAACCAGAATTAGGGCTGCCAGAAGCAATAGCAACAATCTTAAATATGCAGATGGTACAATTCCAATGACAGAAAGAGAAAAAGAATTAATAAGCCTCTTGATGAGAATCAAAGAGAAGAGTTTAAAAACTGGCTTGAAGCTTAACATAAAAAAAACCAAACCTAAGATCTTGGCAACTGGCCCCATAACTTCCTGGCAAATAGAATGAGAAGAAATGGAAGCAGGATCAGATATCACAGAGCACTGCAGACAGCAACTATAATCATGAAATTAAATGATACTTGCTTCATCAAAGGAAATCTATGATAAGTTTGGACAGTATATTAAAAAACAGAGACATGGCCTTGTCAACAATGGTTCATGTAGTCAATACTAAGGTTTTTCCATTAGCCATGTATGGCTATGAAAGTTGGATTGACGTTTTTGAATTTTGATGCTGGAAAAGAACTTCAAGAATCCTTTGTACAGCATAGAGATCAAATCAGTCAATACTTAAAGAAATTAATTCAGACTATTCATTCCAAGACTAAATATTGAAGCTGAATCTTTAAATGCTTTTGACCATATAACGAGAAAAAGGGATTCTTTTTGGGAGAGATTGAAGGCAAAAGGCGAAAGAGACTGCAGAGAATGTGATAGAGTGTCATGGAAGCAATGAACAATGAACAACTTGGACAGACTTCAGGAAATAGTGGAGGATGGAAGGGCCTGGTATGCTATAGTCCACGGGATCACAAAGAGTTGGATGTAATTGAATGACTTGAACAACAACAAAAACATTTATATGATAAATAGCAGAGCCAGGTTTTGAATTCAGATGTCCTATTCCAGATTCATTACCTTTTCTAGCACACCATTTCTTGCATAGCATTAGAGATAGTTCACATTGCATTCAGATCATCCTTTTAGCCTCTTTCACTCTTATGGAGGGATCACCAAACTCCCCATACTTTATTTTTTGAAGTTTCTATGCTAGCTAAAATAGATTTTACTCTTTGATAAAGCTAACGGGTCTTTACCTATAATTCTGTTTGAGAGGATTGGTTGGTAGATAGATAATTTATTAAATGCTGACTTTGTGCTAAGTGCTAAGTGGGGTGGATGCATATAGAAGCAAGAAAGGCAGAGCTTACTCTCAAAAGCTTATATTCTATTTAATTAAATTAATTATTTTTTATTTTTATTTTTTTTTTGCTGAGGCAATTGGGGCTAAGTGAGTTGCCCAGGGTCACACAGTTAGGAAATGTTAAGTGTCTGAGACCAGATTTGAACTCAGGTCCTTCTGACTTCAGGGCTGGTGCTCTATCCACTGCGCCACCTTCTAATGAAGGAAGACATAGATGGGGAACTGGAAAGGGAGGAGTAGAGGACCTATGCAAGGTCAGGGCTGCAGGTGAGGACATGGGAAATCTGGATAGTGAGGATACTGAGAGTTGGAGTCTGAGTGAAGTGAGTATGACTTGGACACCTCATGAGATGATGATTGGGGCCAGGATTTCATCAATCAGAAGAGAAATTAGAGGATGACATTTGGTTTAAAGAATAGAATCCTTGGTACGGGAGAGAGTGATGTATGGGCAGCTAGAGAAAATGCTTCTTATCTTCAAATATTTGAAATGT
Source organism: Myrmecobius fasciatus (assembly GCA_023553655.1). Classification (NCBI taxonomy): domain Eukaryota; kingdom Metazoa; phylum Chordata; class Mammalia; order Dasyuromorphia; family Myrmecobiidae; genus Myrmecobius; species Myrmecobius fasciatus. Next base: position 71,301 of record JAJPUD010006849.1, on the reverse strand, counting down.
TGGCAGGTGGAAGCAGGATTTGATCATTTGACCATAAAGGACTAGGTCAACGGAGGAAGTACCAGGGAAATTTTTGAATAACAGAAGAAAGAACTTATAAATAATTTGAGCTATCCAATCACTACAGAGCATAGTGTGGTGGTAGAGAGCCCTGGATTTGGAATCAAAGGATTTATGTTCAAATTCTAGTTTTACCAGTTACTATTTGATCTTGGGGAAATTACTTATCCTCTCAAGGCCTCCTCTATAAAATGGGAGGCCAGATTTGCTGACCTTTAAGATCTTTTTCAGCTTTAATTCCTTTACCCAAAGACTTCTACCATTCCAAGACATGAGCTGAAATTTGATGTGAAATAACATCTGACATATTTGTAGTGCTTTTAATTATTTAATCAATTCAATAAAGAGAATATTTAAAGTTGCAACAAAAATCACTGGGCATAACCAATTTCCTTCATGAATCAGAGACTACACCTCAATTTTCACTCTTCAGATATGTTTTGCAAACTAATTGGAAACATTTGATGAAAATTTAAAACATGGGTAGACTATAACAGGTGGAACAATCATACCTTCACAAGTAAATTAATTTATGCCCTTATGTCCACAGATATAGTCATGAACTCTGAATCCTACCAGAAAATAGTCCTAACTGGATGATTAGCTACAGTTATGGCTAAACACTATCAAACAATTTTGGCATCTCTTGGAAATCACAGGGATTATGGTAGTCTCTGAATGATTGGTCTTCTAGTCACATTTCACAATCTCATATGAATTAATCCTTTTAGGACTTCTCATCTGATTCCCCTCCCCCCATTTTTGTTTGTCAGAAAAGTAATTTGACTACATTCTGCAATTTCAGAACTGTCATGGAAGCCACTATCTTGCAAGCTGAACTTAGAATAAAGTGTGTCAGAATGATTTATAGGAGTCTTTAATCATTGTCTGGTGAACAGAGCTCTATGTAAGATATCATATATTTTCAAGTACTTCTTTTATAAATACATTTAGACAAATATTCCTCTGGTAGTAGCTCTTATTCTTAACTTTTGCTGATTACTGAACGACTATAATATCAGTCTTTGAAGAAGTTATACCTTTCTTCTGGCTCATCTGAGAGAATGTTGAAGAGTAGTTTTTACCCTGTAAGGTATTTCATAGTGGTCATCTCAGTGGTGCACCACAGAACAGGAGGGAATCAAACAGGCATTTATTAAGCACTTACTATATGCGAGACACTTTGCTAAAGTGCTTAAAAATATTTTATTTTGATCCTCACAAAAATCCTAGGAGGAAGGTGCTTTGATTATCCTCATTTTACAGTTGATGAAACTGAGGCAGACAGAGGTAAAGTGATTTGCTCAGCGTCACAAAACATTTCATGTCTGTGGTTAGGTTTGAACTAGAGCTTCCTGACTTCCATGCCCTGGAGAAATTCAGACAAAAACAAACCAGTGCCAGACCTCAAAGAACTTACATTTTATTTGAAAAGATATGTATATTAACATGTAAATAAAGGTAGGGTGTATAGGAAGTAAGAAAGTAATTTTAAGAGGGAGAGAGTGCTGAAAACTGGGATCAGAAAATGCCTCATGAAAGAAGTAGTACTTCATTTAAGCTCTGAAGGCAGTTAGAGATTCAAAGAGGCAGGAATAAAGAAGAAGTGTGTTTTAGACATGAAAAACCATGTGTGCAAAAGCATGGTGGTGGGAGATCAAAGCCAGGATTCAAATACAAGTCTCAGGACTCCCGTTTGAGTCCTCAATTTGATGGAACAAAATTCCATTCCTTTCCCACTGTCTCTCATTATGTACTAGAGATAGCTAGCCGGTTAGTTTGCCTGGAACTGAGAATGTATAGATGGAAATAATGTGAAATAAGAGGAATAGTATGTGATGGCAACATTATGGAGAGCTCTGAATGACAGGCTAGGGACTTTATTTTTAGCAGATTTTTTTTTTTATAGGCTTGACTAATGATTTGTTTATTAGTAGTTTGAGTACAAATACACTAGAAAGCTAACTGAACTGTCAAGTTCTACACAAATAATCATACAAATCTTATATTTGTTTTAACTACCCACAAATATCACAATCTACTTAGATCTCAGAAGGTCAAAGGTCATTAAATCAATCATTCTTAGTTTGGCAGAGAGCTCTCTTTCAAAAACACTCATTTACATGTGAAAATGCTCCCCATCTATCAAACTGTGCATGTTCTTTGACCCAACAGTGTTTCTATTGGGCTTATATCCCAAAGAAATCATAAAGGAAGGGAAGGGCCCCACATGTGCAAGAATGTTTGTGGCAGCCCTTTTTGTAGTGGCTAGAAACTGGAAACTGAAGGGATGCCCATCAATTGGAGAGTGGCTGAATAAATTATGGTATATGAATCTTATGAAATATTATTGTTCTGTAAGAAACGACCAGCAGGACGATTTCAGAGAGGCCTGGAGAGACTTGCATGAACTGATACTAAATGAAATGAGCAGAACCAGGAGATCATTATACACGGCAACAACAATACTGTATGATGATCAATTCTGATGGACATGGCTCTCTGCAACAATGAAATGTTTCAAACCAGTTCCAATTGTTTAGTGAAGAAAGCCATATACACCCAGAGAGAGGGATGTGAAATGTGGACCGCAACATAACATTTTCATGTTCTCTATTGATGTTTTCTTGCACTGTGTTTCCTTTCTCTGATTTTTCTTTCTTGTAGATACGATTTTTCTTGCACAACAATAAGTGTGGAAATATGCATACATATATTCGATTTGTCAAGTATTTTAATATAATTAACATGTAGTGGATATCCTGCCATCTAGGGGAGGGGTGGGGAGTAGGGGGGAAACATTTGTAACAGAAAGCTTTGTAAGGGTTAATGTTGAAGAATTACCCATACATATGTTTTGCAAATAAAAAGTTTTAATAAAAAAAAAGAAGCACAATAGAAAGAAGCAGAAAAAAAAAAAAAGAAAATGCTCCCCATCCTTAACATGTAGATACTGAAAAAAAGCTTTTGGAGAAATTGTAGACCACTTTTAGGGAAATTTCACTGATATAAGGAATTCCTTAGAAAGGAAATTGATTTCTTCTCTGCAACTTATAATATTAGAGAACTGAGAAATTTAATGGCTTGCATAGGTTACACAAACTAGTATATGTCAGCAATTAAATCTTGATTCCATAAAATCAGTTCCCAATATACACATTGGACCACATTGGACTACACTGCCTCTAACCTTTCCTAAGGTTCAGCAAAATCAATGAAAAATATAAGTTTATTCCAGTCTGCTCAGGGATGGGATTGATGACACACTGTTGCTATCACACCACAGATGTCTCTGTGATAGTCATTAAATGAAAAACAATAATTATTTTGTTGGAACTTTTACTGCTTTATGGCTGTTACTGTAGTGAGAAATGGGAAACTTCAGAAATTCAGTCCTTGCAAAAAAGAGTTAGACATTTAATCCAGAAGAACAGATAATAAGGAATCTGAAATGGTCATCTAGATTTTTTTAGACCAAGGTGCCATACATTTATTTAGAAGAATAAGTTAATAATGCCTTTTTAGAAAGGCAGAAAATATACAAGAAGAACAAGATAAATACTAGAAAATAAAATGATCTTTCAGTGGTAAGAAAGTTGGGTAAGACCAATAGATCTTGGTGACAAGTGAGCAGTGATAACTATAAAAGATATTCTTGGAATGGATATCCCCACAATTCAAGTGAATGGCCCAATTCCAGATCTTTATTTCTAGATCTTAAAAATGATATGTGTCTAAGCATCACCAAAGGGTTTTTTAATTGGAAATTGCTATAACTAAGAACAGATATTATTGGAATTTGGAAAGCAGCATTCATCATGGTTAAATTGGATTGCTTATATTTATAGTTCTTTGAAAAGTATCAAACGTGGAAGGTTTCTATTTGCAATAACTATACAATATTGTATATTATCTAGCTCAGAAAATATGGCAATAAAGCACTTTTAAGACTTGCACTTACATAATTTGGCAAAATATATTTTGTGTGTGTGTGTATGTGTGTATGTGTGTGTGTGTGTGTGCGCGCGCATATGCTTGGAAAATCCGACAAATAGGAAACTAAGCAACTTAATTTGTTAGGTAACATTTGATCTGGGAATATACTGCACACATTGCATTCATTGTTAAAAACAAAGTAAACCACAATAAAGAAAAGTCTGGCATACTATGTCTAGTAATAGCACCATTATACAACTACTATAAATATTTCTGCAGCAAATACATCCTATAAATGCTACTTATGCATGGAATAAAAGAATCACCATAGCATTTTCCATTCCTTTGAGATTATAATAAGCCACCATAATCTGTTTTGAAAAATGAAAGAATTTCATAGACTGTTAGAACTTGAAGAGGCCTTAGAGATCAGTTAATCCAACTCCCTCGTATTCTATTTTAAAAATGAGTGTTTTTAGTTGAGCATCTGGAGGAGACTATGGAAAACTGGCAAATCTGGCCTGAAAGATGTATATCACATAACATAATAGCTTCAAAGTCAAGATCCTTGTATCATCATGCAGTTGTTATTTTTTCAAGAAAGGAAAATAAGAATAAAAACAAGATTCTCAACTTAGAATCATTTATTGAACTTACTCTATATTTGTCAAAGTGAGCTGCAAGATATAAACTCAGTTGAATTGTAGGGATGGGTGTTGGGGAAATGTCCTATAGCCTTTTCTTGTGAAGGGAAACATAAAGATGGTTTTGAGAGATAAGTCTGGGGGCTATAATTACCAAATATATATAAATGGAAAGTGTTGAATAGTTCCTTTCAAGATCATTTTTAACATACATTTGCGAAAAAATGAGCAATTTGTATGATGTCAAGCACCATTAATTGAAATTTTTGTACCCTTGCTTTGATAAATTTGCCTTCATGACTTGATCTAGAAGGTTTTTGATTAAACAGTCTGTGCTTCTAAATTGGAAAAAATATATGGGAGAAATGTTTATTTTGACTTTTGAGAATGCAGCATCAGCAGAATACTACACTGGAAAGCTAGGCTCCTAGTTAAAAAGCTTGGGAATTTATTGCTAGAAGCAAATTCATAATATTGCCTTGGCCATTATAATTTTTCAATCACTTTGTTAATATCTAAGGACCAAACTCCACACTATGACATCCTTCAGTTGCCTGTCCATTTTAAACATTATTTTCTATGGCACTAACTGACCCTTATAACATTGTTTTACTTACCACAATATTTTTTTGGAACTAGGGAACAACGTCTAGCACATTGTATCTATTCTGTTGCTACTATGAACAGTTTTACCTGTACCATGGAAGAGATAAATATGAAGTCAGGGCAAGAAATACCAAAATAATATCAGAATTAACATGGGAAATTCCCTTTATCCTATGGATTTTTTAATCTCCACCGAGACCATTTTACCAAGATGTAAGGACATTTTGAACTACTTTTGAAGGTTCAGTGATGTTTGCATCACTGAAGCAATGTGACTGTGAAAAGAAGCAATTTGGACAGATGGGAACATGGAAATGTTACCTCCTAGAAAATCTGAACAAGAGATGACTGATATAAGAAAAACAGCTTGTGATCATAACATGCAGGTCCTGAATTATTTCAGAATTTCTGGTGTAACAATTTCATAAAAATGTATGCATGTTTCACAAACAAGGCAAAAGTTATACTTGACTTTGTGATAAATAGAAATAGCTTTCATTTTTTCAAGCAATGGCAAGTCAACAGACGTATCTCAAATCAATAAAATAATTTATTATGTGTCTACTATATTTCAGTACTGGGTCAAGCACTGGGGCTAGATAGAGAAGCAAAGACCGGTTCTTAAGAAATTCATAATCTAATGGAGGAGAAAACATGTTGCATACATTTAAGAGATATACAGAAGAAATTGGAGATAATCTCAGAGGAAAGTCACTGAGGACCAGAATAAAGTTCTTGCAGAAGGTAGGTTTTGAAAGAAGTTCAGAAAGTTAAGAGACTGAGATGAGGAAAAGGATAATTTCAGGGGTGGGAGACAGTTAGTGAAGTTTTCCTGGGTTGGGAGATGAAGTCTATTGTTTGAGGAACATCAAGGAACAGTACCACTGGGCTAAAGAAAATATGAAGTCAAGTAAGATAAATAGGAAGGGGCCAGATTTTGAAGCACTTTAAAGTCCAAACAGAAGCAATAGAAAGACACTAGAATCTAATGAGAAAGAGATGGTGGTGACATGATCAGACCCATGATTTAAGATCAATTTGACAGTTGAATGGAGAATGGACTAGAATGGGAAGAGAATTAAGATAGGGATAGTGCTTTGAAGATATTGAAGTTTTACTCAATTACTTGCTTACCTGGTGTCTGAAAACCAATAACATTCATTTTGAAAAGTGTTTATTCATATCTGGAAGGCAGGTAAGGCTAAGCAAAGAACATAACTTATGGCTATATGAAAAATATGATTGTCAAAAGGTCCCAAACTAAAAAGTCATTATACATTGGGGTTTTTAATCAGACAATTAGAACACAAGAAAATCTGATTGTTTATTGTCTTGATTTGAAATATTTAATGAGTCAGTCCCTCAAATACACCTTTTGTTGATTTATGGTTTATAAGGATATACACACCCACACCCACACACCCACACACACCCACACATCCCACTTTCTGGAATTTCACTATTTTCTGCTTCAAAATTAATTCCTCTACTTTAATTCTCTCCATATTTATTGGTTTATTTGATAATTTAAAAAAAACATTTCAAATAAAAAAAGCATGTGTATATTCAGGAAAGTATTTTTTAAAAAGTATTTCTGAGGAAAGTGTTTCAAAGATTTTTTTAAAAGTCTCTGCTAATGACATGACATGTTCATTTGTTTCATTGGCTTTCTTATGAAAAAGAAAAGTGTCCTGATAAACATGAGTTAACAAGAATCAAGGTGGCCACAAAAAGACTTGACAAATTATGCCCTTTTTTTGGTTGGCATTGTTTTGATTTTACTTGTAGAAGAGTAGAACCACAAAATTGGAAAGGGATGTCAATCTGCTACCTGATGCAGAAATATCATTTACTCTATTACTGGAAAATGCTCAGATGACTTGAACTCCAGTGCATGGGGAAATCATTACTCCCTGAAGCAAATTGTTTCATTTTGGAGGCCTGTTAAGAATTAAGAAGTGTTTCCTTATATTGAACCCAAATCTGTATTTCTGTAATTTCTATTCCTTGGACTGGAATCTAGATCTTCCTGACTTGGAGACCAGCTTTCTATCCACAAAGGTCCTTTTTCTTTGATAGTGTAGGAATACGGATTGCAAGTACAATATCATTGAGCATAGGAAACTTTAGGTGAGAAAATTCCCTCTTCCTAATTTATAGTCTTACAGAGTTACCTAGAGGATCTAGATATTCAATAACTTGACCAAAGTCATATAGCTAGTGTGTTTCAGAGATGAGACTTGGACCCTGATTCTCTTTCCTGTGAGGCCAGCCCTTTATCCACTATGTCATGCTATCTTTTATAAATAATTTTAATAATGACTTTGAATAAATTTGAATTATTATTAATTAAATGTTAAATGTTTATTCTATAACTAGAATATTAATTTGGGTTAAGTTAAAAACTTAAGTGGAAATAAAGTTGTACTTTTATGTGCTCTGTGTACATTTTAGGATATATCTGGGCCTCTGGCATAATCAATTTGTAATCCATTTTATAGGGCAAAGCACAATTTTACAAATTTAACTGATTATAGTGCTTATTATAGTGCTTTATAGTCATTGCATTTTTGAAGATTAGGTTATATTTTTTAATTTATTTGATGCTAAATTATTGGTTGAAAATGAAACCTTTAATTATAACATGGTTTCCATAGGAAAATGTAATCAAAATAGATTATATTTGTAATATAATTTGTAAAATAACAAGAATCTGCTTTATGGTATTGTTTCCAGAATAAAATTTTGATAAGAAGTAGAGGCTGCAGTGGACTCTTTTAACCCTCCTTGTAACCCATAGAGAAATACTAGGTTATACCTCTCAGTTTCAAATCAGGAGAAATATTTGAAAACTAGGAGCTGGTTGTAGGGGATTGGGAAAACTTGGGATGGAAAGACAAGAAGATCAAAAGAGATTCTTTTAGTTTTAACTTTAGTGTTAACCACTGACTGAACTCAGGAGAACCTACTCAGCTAGGTAATGACTATGGCTTTCATCTGGCTGGTCAGCTGGCTTACCTACTGTCATAACAAGGAGAGGCTTATGGAATTCTTTAAAATGGTTACCTTGGTGTCTGAATGAAAATGAATTACCTTGGCCTTTCTCACTAACCAGTGATTTTAGGAGGTTCTCCTCCAGGTAGTCATTTCCCAGAGCTTCCCTCTAGTGCTAGAAATATGAGTGTAAATACTTATTTCATAAAAGTTCACTTTTGTTCCCTTGTAGTTACTTTTTCTGCTGCTCTCTTTGTATGCTACATGAATTCAGATAGACTTGTATATTCTATACCATAATCTGTTGTTAATGAATCTACCAAACCCAATTCACTGAAATAGCACCAGTACTACTTATAAGGACTTTATCATAATCATTAGTCAAATAAATGCTCCATATGGAAAGCATATTTCCATATATTTACAGACTCACATTGATTTTAAGAATTGAAAGGAATATCAGTGGTCATCTGTCAAATCTCTGTTCCCCCAAATGCATCTCCCTATACTATGACAAATGTAGTAAATCTAACCTTTGCTTTAATGGCTCTCTAGAGAGCAGGAACATCCTAATTCTCTAGGCAACCTGCTTCATTTTTTGATAGATCTAATTATTACAAATTATCTTCTTTATATTAACACTCAAACTTTTACAATTTCCACCCATTATTACTAGTTCTGCATTCTGGGAGAGATCATAGTAAATTTAATCTTTTCTTCTCATGGAAGTCTTTCAAGTACTTGAAGCAATTATCAAGTCCTGGGCACATTCCTCCTCTCCTCTCTGGCCCAGAGTTTTCTTCTCTCCTGGCTAAACATCCCCATGACCTATGTCTTTCCATCAAATTTGTCAGTTACATTTCTTCAACATCATAAACCATAAGTCTTCATCCTTGCCAGCTGGTATGCTATGACTGTCTATGACTGTCATATCATTATATGATTATCATATCAATGATTATCATATCAATGATTTGGAAATAATTCTCATATCTGGAAAAACTGAAAACTATACTTTGCAAGCTATTAAAAAAGCATGCTAGTTACTTTATACAAGTAGAGTTTATATGAAATTCATAATTTACTATGATGAACATGAGTAAAAGTCAAATTATTGATTATTTGATATTAAAAAAAATCTTGGGCAACTAGTTGGTACAGTGGGTAGAATACTGGCCCTGGAGTCAGGAGAACCTAAGTTCAAATCTGGCCTCAGATGAAATAATGTGTGCAAAAAACACTATGAAAATTAAAGCACTGTATCATAGATTAATAGTTGACATGGCTGGTCATAGACTCTTAGATTAAACAAAAATCTCCCCTAAAATTTCTTTTGATAAGTAGTTATCTAGGCTTCCCTTTTGGATAACAATTAGTTAGGAAGTTTTTATTGTTGACAAACTTCAAATTTCTTCTTTAAAACTGCCACCCATTGATCCTAGCCCTGACCTCTGGAGTGAAACAAGATGACTCAAATCCTTCCAAGTAATAATAAGCCTTCAAATACTTTGAAGAAAGCTAAGTATTCGGGGCAGCTAGGTGGCACAGTGGATAGAGCACCAGCCCTGAAGTCAGGAGGACCTAAGTTCAAATCTGGTCTCAGACACTTCCTAGCTGTGTGACCCTGGGCAAGTCACTTAACCTCAATTGCCTC